>SNQJ01S0055115.1:16630-61179 GCA_010110895.2 Picea sitchensis | reverse complement strand
TGAGGACTTGGCACTTGCCGAGGCCTCAACACAATAGTCACGTCAATCTAAGACATACACATGACACTTTGATTTATATGGTTTATGTCCAACACTTCATTTAATAATCATTGATGCCAATTCGACATTGCTTGCACCATACACTCATTAATAAAAGCATTATTATGCATCCATTAGAGCGTTACCATATTAGCATTTTCACACTTTGTTAAATTCAATTGCAACACTTAGTGTTGGGATACGTGGTGGCTTTAATGTTGAAAATTCTCGAGGCTTTCAAGAAAAGTGTGAGCCCACATGTAAGTTGTTAAAACAATCCAATCCCTAATTTAATTTAGAGATAGTTTGTTTTGTTTCCAAAACCATCTATTCTTATGTAGATGAACCATTAAACTGAGAGTCGTCTCCTCTCTACATTTGCTTAGCTATTTGTTTCTATTTTTACCTAGAATTATAGGTCATGAGGTCCAAATCTGTTGGGTTGAATATCCTCTATTTGTTTCTATTTTTACCTAGAATTATAGATCATGAGGTCCAAATCTGTTGAGTTGAATATCCTTTATGTGAGTACATAGTACCATGTTTAGGCTACAAGTTCATGTTATTTTATTTTATTTTTTTGTCAAATGACACTCATTTAAATTTATTGTATTTTATGTGGTATATTTCTTTAATTTAATTGCTAGTTCTTCACATGTTAATGGTCCAAGCATATCTTGTTTATTATGTCTAAATATTTGGCTAATCAAGGTGAATGAACAAAGTACTGCCATTCAAAGTGAATGAACAAAGTACCGCTATTCAAAGAAGCTTGTATAAAAAGAACTTAGTCAAAGGAAGGATCAATGTTCTTTGAAGGGACCAAGGGCTTGAACCAACAAGCACCATAACAAATATGTTTCTACATATTTCTTTGCATTTTTCTACTTTGACTAGATAAATAAACATGTGATTGCCTTGTTTGGTGGAAGGTTTGATGTGCATACAAAATTGAAGCTTGTATAAAGAGCACTTAGTTAAAGGAAGGATCAATGCCCTTTGAAGGGACCAAGGGCTTGAACCAACAAGCACCATAACAAATATGTTTCTACATATTTCTTTGAATTTTTCTACTCTGACTAGATAAATAAACATGTGATTGCCTTGTTTGGTGGAAGGTTGATGTGCATACAAAACTTATCAATAATATAGAGGAGGTGTTGATTTTTATTGCTATGTAATACTTGGTTTAAAACTATATGATACTATATATAGACATCTAAGCCATCCTTATAATGTGAAATCATTTTGAAATTTTAGAGGAAAGGGCAATGATGTTTAGTATTCATTTGCACACTTTTAGCTTTTTTTTTTTGGTAGGAATGCACAATATAATGAAGCATGAATTGTAGTATTGTTATTGTGCTAAATGAAAAGATAGTAGTATTGATCATAAGCATGTTTTGAAGAATATGGGTATTGTTGGTGCTACTGAGATATTTGTTTGGCTTGGTGTGTTAGCAATCGTCGGTTCTAAAGAAGACGGGTGTCACCATTGCGGCTCTTGCATTAAGCACATATTTGTCTTCTAATTGTAGCAATAGTAACAACTAGATTGCATTGACAATATGTTGTGTTCTTCTTTAACTTCATTAACCAATTTGGGCTATAACTAGGAATCTAGCCTAAAACAAGTATATGATTTTATTTTGTCTGTAATTTTGTTGAGTTTATTTGAATACCTTAGCATCTTGATTTTTCTTACCCCAATAATCATCTGATTATCCATTAACACAACCAACTTAACAATACAAAATTAACTATTAGATTCTTGTTTAATATATTAACACCCTTAGAAAGTGAAGGAAAATGAGAAATGCAAGAGATGGTTGTTTACTTTGCCATTTAAAATTCCAACTTAAAAATACAACATTCATCTTATCTATTCCATGATTATATATGTTCAATTGACATGTCAATGTGGGGGGACTAAAATTTTATTATATGCAATTGCTAAGTGCATGCTCAAGCTTTTAACAAGATGTATTTGTGATCTATCCTCTATAAGGATTTCATAATAGAGTTTGACTTCAACATGGCTTTTTCCTGGGATCACCAATGCTATGTTCTCCTATTTGTCTTTCGAATTGTCTAAATGCTTAGCCAATGCATTCTCAAATTCCTTCTCCTCATCTTTACTCTAATCTCCATTTGTAATGCTCACTTTCATAACAAAATAATGTGTTTAAACATTACACTAAGATGTTGAATAGTTCCTATTCAAAGTTGATACATAATTAGATCAATATGTATTAATTAATACCTTATTATTAGTCCCTGCCATGGGATTATAGCAATGAGTTTGTTTTTGATGTGACATTGATGTGACATTAATTTGTTTTTTACCATAAATTTGTGTATGCAATGTAATGTTTAACATAGGAAAACAAATATATATATTTGGATATAATAAACATATTTGTGTTTTTCATTTCTAATTGGTTGATAGAATTGAAGTGTTATTTCTCCCTTCACGTCTTTCAATATGTAGAATTAATTACATAATCAATGAATTTCACCAATCACCACATCTAAATATAAAAAGTTGTACTATGTATTTATTATTATTTATATTATATTTATTATCTAATATATTATTTATTATTATATTTATATTATATTTATTATCTAATATATTATTTAGATTATATTTATTATGTAATATAATAAATATTTTGTAAAATATATATTATTAAATTTGAAAGGTTTATTTTCAAAAAGAAAAATTGCATATTTTTAAAATGCAATTTGTGTTTGGCTAGCTTAACTTAATTGGAAGGAAATTTAGGTTAATCCCAAAACTATACAACATCCACATTAAAGTAAAAATATGGTTAGAGATCCTGGCCAATACGACACATGACAAATCTATAAACTAAGTGTCATGGAGCAACACATCTTCCTCCATTCCTTGTGAGTCTAGGTCGAATTCTTTGAATTCCAATCTTTATGACGCTATGGTTATCAGTTTTAATTTTTTTCATTTAAAATCTTTACAAATTGATTTCTTTTAAAACTATGAAACTGGCCCCTAGTTAACATATTGTTCATGTTTCACAGTAATCATCATCATCAATAATTATAGGGTGTCATCTATCATCTCCATTTCCAAATCTACTTGGCAGGGACTAAGCTACCATGCAGCCCTTGTTTTACACAATCTTTTTACATATTACAAATTATAATATACTTTCAAAATATCTTAAAAATTATAAACAAAATATTTATCTTTTTTTCCAGCAAAAAAAATTGCTCAATTATATTTGAAAATATAATGTGTTCTCACATCAAAATACAGCGGCAGAGAGATATCGCTGATAGGTATCTTTCGTCGGGAAATTGGTCTACAAGCCAAGAGAGTTGGCGAGAGATCAAATCAATGAAAGAGGAGTACATCGAAAAAACTACTACAGATCTTATGTTCTAAGAAGATTTTAGAAATGATGGAATGTTCCAACAAAGTTGAGGAGTCTTCAGACCTAGAAAATTTTGATAGTATATGTGGGTCCTTCATGGCCATCCATCCAATCGTTATAAAAAAGCACACCTGCTTTTCCTTGTAAATCTGTCTTTGATAGAAGGTCCGCTTCCCTGTTATACTCTCGGGATGAGTGTGAGAAAGATAGTTTCTTGAAGTAGTAAAATAGTGATTTGATTCTATCTTTCCAGGCCAAGAGGGTGATGATTTGTAGCTTACCTTGGTGATTTAGCCAGTCAATAATAACTCTGGAGTCTTCGATCAAATGAAGGTTTTCAATGTGAAGCATGGATGCCAAGAGAAGTGAAGCCCAGACACCCATTAGTTCTTCCCTTGCATTGGTGTCTGGGCCACAACAGAGAGTCCATCTGAAAATAAAGTTTGTACTGAGTTTTATCAGTCCACCTGCACCACACAAAGATCTATTTTGTCGAGTTGCGCCATCGAACCATCCCGTTGGAGAATCATTTGTGAAGAGTGGCTTGACTAATATATATTTTTTTAACAATCTCAGGATGTATGTTTTTCCAAGTTTGAAACAGGGCAAGTGCTTTAAAAGCTACTGCACTAAATGATGGAGGCTTATTTTCAAAAAAAATTAAGTTCCTGGCCAACCAAATATACCAATTGACAAGAGGAGGGAGGAGTTTGTAAGATTTCTCATTAGAATTCCAATGATCGAGACAAGTGGATATGGAGGTCCCGAACCAAACATAGTTTATATGATTGTCCTGCAAGATTTTGTCCCAAACAAGTCGAGTGAAATGACACTTAGTGAAAAGATGGTCAATTGTCTCTACGTCTCTGTAGCAAAGGTGGCATAAATTTGGGCTCGTCCAACGTTTTTTTTGAAGATTATCCCAGGCAGGGATTTTGTTTTCGGCAGAGAGCCAGGTAAAGAGCTTGATTTTGAGAGGAATTTTCCAATTCCAGATTTGTTTGCGCCATCCTGTGATGTTAAAATGCCAAGCCGTATTTTCCATAGCAGAGTAAAGATTCTTGACTGAAATATGTCCCGTGTTGTCTCCTCTGTCCCAAAGCAAATGATCCTCCTCATCATTTAGAAGGATGCCCACGTGAGTAAGCTCGGAGAAGTAAAGTTCCCATTCCACTATCAGATTTGAAGGGATTTCTAGATGAATGCGGGATTTCCAGCCTGTTTTCGGGTTCTGGGGAATGCAGGGGAGTCGTGCTTGGAAAAGATAGCAAGTGTTTTTATTGTTTAGATGAGTAATTAAGGGAGGAGACAGGATAGACGCATTACCCAGGCCAATAATGTGATCTCTTCCAATTAATATGGAGTGGTCGAAGCCCGGCTTCCAACAAAGCCCTCTTGTGATCCAGTGTGTTGAGTTTGTGAGGTTCCTCCAAGTCCGAGAGGCATTTCTTGTGTGAGAGTGTCCATATCTAAGCTAGTTAGCGACATAAGTATAAGGAAGGTACTTGTCTTTGATGATATCGCTCCAAATGCCACTAGAAGTCAAGGCGTGCCAGAGGGAATTAGCGGCCAATGCTTGATTGAATTTAAAAATGTGTCTTATCCCCCATCCGCCTTTGAGTTTCGGTTTTTCCAGCAGTTCCCAGTTGCAGAGATGTAATTTATGTTGGTCCTTGCTACCCGACTGAAGGAATTTGTATGAGAGTTTCCTGAGTTTATCCAGAACAGAAGTGGGGATAGATGCAAGGGCCATCCAGTAGATCGGTTGACCTTTAAGAACATATTTTAATAGAGTATAGCGGCCTCCGATGGTAAGCCATTTGTTGCACCAATGACCAACTTTTTTTTCCACCTTTGTAACTAACCAATCCCAATCTGTTGTCTTGTAATGATTAGCTTTAATGTAGTAGCCAAGATATTTGAAGCCAATGGAGAGCTGGATAAAGGTATGGGGAAATATGGCCTTCAAATGATCCAAGTATTGTTCTTGAATGTTGGCAAAATGGAAGGTCGACTTTGTCCAGTTAATTTGAAGGCCCGAAGTAGAGCATAAGGTCTTTAGGAGTCTAGATATTTCTTTCCATTCGTGCAAGTTGGCAGAGGTCATAATGAGAACGTTGTCGACAAAAAGGAGGTGCAGGATTTTAACTATCCTTGAGACTTTTATCCCTGATATCTTACCTTCAGCTTGGCGTTTTTTGAGGAGGAGACTTAGACCTTCCATGACCAGGATGAAAAGGAGTGGGGATAGTGGGCAGCCCTGTCGAAGGCCTCTGCCACTGTGAAAAAAAGTAGAGGGTTCTCCATTTATAAGCACTACAAAGTTTGCACTGGTGACACAACTCATTATCCACTTTAAAGAGTTTTGGCTGAAACCAAAATGGATTAAAATCAGTCTTAGAAAGTCCCAGTCTATACAGTCGAATTTTTTTTTAAGATCAAGCTTGAAGATGAGAGCAAGAGTGTTTTTTTACTTAATATTGTGTAAACATTCTTGTGCAGAGCCAACAATATCTAAGATTTGACGACCCTTTAAAAAGCCTAATTATTCAGCAGGCAAGGATCAAGAGAGAATGGATTTGATTCTGTTTGCTATAATCTTTGAGATGAGCTTATAACAAAGATCGCATAGCTTCTTACTCTTAAGTAAGAACAAGGACTTGATACTTTACACCACCTCCTTGTATGATTTAAATAAAACACTATTTATGACAACGATATACCAACGAACTAACGTAATGGACAAGTGTATGTGATTCCCCTTTGTATACTCCAAAAAGTACCCTTCCTTTTGTATTAGTTATTCGCTCAATATATAATTCAAACTGAAAGTGAAATCTCCCTTTAAGTCACATCATATGATAAGCGTTTGTCCTCGATGAATATAAAATTTATTTAATCTTTACATTTGCATTATCCTCACTCGCCTCCTTTCTCTAAATTTGATCTAAATGAACCCACTCCACGCAGGATAGTCCGATTGATTGTAAAATAAGTTAAATAATTTTATTTGAAAACCCTCAATCAAGTTACCTTTGAATAATTGAAGGTTTGATTTCATGGCCATAGTAAGGGGGTTAAGTTATTGGAAAGGAGGAGAGATTCGCATGGTGAGGATATTTGTTCGGAGTAGGCACCCCAAGGGACAAACAACTTGTGAGTTGGGTAAGAGGCTGGTAGAATTGGTTTGAACTTGTGAGTTGGGTAAGATGTTGGTAGAATTGGTTTGAGTTTGTGGTTATTTGTTTTTATATTTGATTTGATTTTTTTTTAATTTTTTTTTAAATAATGGAAAATATGTGTAAAAAAGTTAACATTAAAAATATAATAAATGAATTATGGGTTTTGGACTATCTATTATTTAAGATAAAAGTATGTATTTCTTAATTTGAAAATCCAAAGGATGTTAAGCTATAATGGAAAAAAAATCATTGTAAATAACCACTCTTAAAGTTGATAATAAAACTACCATGGACACAATTAAATATTCAAACCTATATAGGAAGACTATATAATCTTCAAGGCAAATCGTCTTGAGTTTGGAATTGAAAAACTATGCCAACTACACCTAGAAACTAGGTTTAGTGAAATTACCAATACATAACGTGGTGGTGAGTTGACTAGTAAAATAAGCTAACTACGAGTTGTAGATTAATATCATAATTGACAATTAAGATGTAGTATCCATGTTGCACCCAAGGTGTGGTTTGAGCTCAACATGCCCATGCTTTGGAAATCCTATCTCTATGAGGGATATGATGGTTAATCTTAATCCTAATTTGGTGGGATTAAACTCTCATTTAACCCAATCGAAATATTAGGCTATGCGACTATTCTCATTATATTCTTTTTTGGTCAAACCATGTTATTGTCAATAATTCTTAAAATGTGTTAGCATAGAAGGGAAACTCGGGATTGAGTGAATGTGGACATAGGTACATGTTGCCTAAATAAACTAATTGTACTGACTACATGGTTGAGTTTGGACTTTAGAGGAAGAAATTGGGAGAAGCATTCAAAGGGTACCTATATGGTGGAAGGCGACCAATGGAAATATCTACAACTCATAATAATATATACCTTTATATGCATGTATAGTTTCCTCTTCAATGTACTCCAAAAAAAAAGATGTTAAGCAAACTCCTTATAAAAGTAAATAGTGAAATATGAGTACCTCTCCCATTTAAATGATGAATCTCCAGGATATGAAGCCTAAGTAGGTAAGAGGTAATCTTGAAGAAAGTATCCAACTAGAGTGGTGGGCGCTAAATTTAATTTTCATAATGATTCATGGAATTGTGCATTCACCCTTGAACATCCATTAAAGTATGATGGCATCAACTTTCTCAATATGTGCCCAATCTGCTTTATCGACATAGGGCCCTAAGATATCCAATCCATACAATATAACGTGATTTACAAGGAAGTCCAAGAGTTCTATCTTAAATGGAATGTCTTCAAAATGAAGTTGGAAGCAAGTATTTTCCAAGAGAACCAAGGAAGTAATCCCAACCAATTCCCCCTAAAGGAGAATTGCAAACAAGATATAGAATCTTTGACAATGTTAAAAACCAAAATGTTAGTCTTATTGATGTTAACAATCAATTAACAAAGATAAAAAAAATAAGTCAAAGAGATGTGCTACCAATAAAAACCCTAAGGAGATGAGGCAATTAGACCCACATTATTTACAAAAAAAAAACAATGAAATTAAACATGGTGTAAAATTCGCCTTTTATCGACATATATTATCTCTTAAAAAACAATCAAACTTCTCGATATAAATCCAAATTAAAATAGGGAAAGGAGAAAAACTCTTCTTAATTCATATAATACTTTAAATAAAGTTGAAAATTTTATTAAACATTTTATATTAATCCATAACTAGGTTAATTACTAATGCATTGCAATATATCCAATTAGAATCAAACTTTCAAGTAGTCATAATATAACAATAGATACTAAGCATAAGATATATTTTTCAATGATAACATATGTAATGAAAATGTCAGCCTACCCACCCTTTATCTTTAAGATTGTGTCCAATTAAAATCAAGCTTTCAAGTAATCATAAGATAACAATAAATACTAATCATAAGATATATTCTTCAATGATAACACATGTAATGAAAATGTCAGCCTACCCACCCTTTATCTTTAATATTGTTCTTCTTTGAGTGTACATATAAATGCACATTCATTACCATAATACATAGTTCACAAGAACATGTCTAATTATAATATCCTTGTAATTATTGGATCTAAAACATCCATAAATTTGTCAATTGAATGAATAATGAGAGAAAGAGAAACTATGACCAAAAAATTAATTGAAAGTAAGCAAAGCTTATCCCCTAGTTAAGACCTAATTAGAAAATGCCGAGTCTTAAACTTAAATTTCATTTATCTATATTTATTTTTACCCCAAGATTAATTAGAAAAAGTTGAGTTTTAAACTTAAACTTCATTTATCTATATTTATTTTTACCTCATCGTAAATACATTTATCTATATTTATTTTTTCCATAGGTTAAACGTTCTACCAAATGACGATTTTTTCCGGAGATTTTTGCCCGAAAATCCGGTGAGAAATTGTTGGATTCGTAGATTTGAGTGATTATTTCTGTATAATCCAAGTGCCTCAAGGGTTTTTCAACATGCTCAGTCCATTTATACATTCAAAAATAGATTTTGAACAACAAAAAATAGTGATTTATATAAATTGATATCGTTGGATTCCAACGAAAAAAATCATTTCATAGAACAATTAGTCAACCTCTTTATTTTTACCCCAAACATTATTATAAAATATCAAATCTTAAATTTAAACTCTATTTATCTATATTTATTTTTACCCCATCCTAAATGATAGTAATGGGAAACATGTTTCTAAACGATGCTTTAATAAAATATAATATAAAAGTTACATAAATTAGCTATTAAAATATTGAGGAAGTAGCATGGGTCCATGGGAGCAAGAGAATATAAATATAACATATAAGGTACATGAATGGGCTACTATGATGGAAGAGGAATATGACATATTTTACAAGGAGAGATCACCAACCACTTTGGTCCCTTTGGTTATGTGTTTCAATTCTAATGAATGCATCATTATAATATTGTGACACATGTTTTGGTTTTTGGAGTTCTCTTCCATTTCATTGATTCGAATGTGACACATGTTTTGGTTTTTGGAGTTCTCTTCCATTTCATTGATTCGAATGTGACACATGTTTTGGTTTTTGGAGTTCTCTTCCATTTCATTGATTCGAATGGTCTTCCCAACTTACATCGAACTCCACTAATTGCCATTCTTTAGGTTTCAGTTTGTATTAAATATAGTGAACTAGATTGATACATGGCTATAGGGTTGAGTAAGCCATGTTGAGTATGATGGTCATAGCATGGGTATGATGGTCATATAGGTAACGAAGGTAAAAGTTTCAATTTCCACATATTTATTAGGTCTTTATTGTAATTGAGTTAACGGTTGTAAAATTTTCCATTGATTGCTTTGTTTATAAAATTTTAAATGATGCACTACTACTTATTAGGTCTTTCAATGAATTGGGATCTTCTTGTAATAATTATAACTTAGTTGTAAAGGGTTCTTCAAGCTTAGGAATAGTCAAGTTTTAGTTAGTTAGTGGTTGAGGACAAGATAATTAAAGGTTCTAAGAGTTACATAGAGAGGAATTTGGGGAATTTGCAATGTTGGCATTCATGGTAAATGGTTATTTAGTTCGATTCATATGATATTGTGGTTGGGTCGTGTTGAGAGAAGGAATTATGTACGCTATTTTTTGCCCTTGTTGCCTCATGTCCTAGCTTAATGTTGATGTTTACAACAAATGTCTTTGTTTGGGAGGTTAATTACTTTTATGCAACTAGTTTCCATGGACACAATGTGTCAATGATACTAGTGCATGTTATTTAATTGTTGTTATTATCTCTTTTGCGTTATTTTATATTCGTTGACAATTATATAAATCACTATAAATTACAAATGCACGATGCTTAATTGTTGTTACAATTATGAGTCATTATGAAGTTTGTAGATAAATGGTGGAATTTGGTATATGTAATTGTTATCGAATTGCATGTTGTTATGTAATATGTATGAACGTTGAATGTATGGATGAATCAATGATTATGCGCATGTATGTGTTATATCTTTGTTTATGCATATTTAATTTTTAGCTATAATGTATACATGATATTTGGTTTATGAGTAGTTGGAAGGCCCCCATATGTTGTGACATGCGTTGTACTCTTTGAAGGTAGAATTAATCTTATCATAGTGCAAAAGGGGTTTCAAAGAGGGAGGTGTTATCATCCCCCGGGTTAGGAGGGTGATCATCACACCAGTTAGGGGGGTGTAGGGGGTAGCGGCTTTTGGGTGTAGCCCCCAAAGAAAATTTGGATATGTTTTGGGTCAGTTCTTTGTTTTTTAGACCAATGGTTTTTTGACCCATTGTAAACTAATTTCAATTAAGAATTAGGGTTGTAATCTAATCTAGGTTAACGGATCCAGGTTTTGGATGCCATGTAATATCTAAAATATTGTATTGTGGATGGTGAAGTTACTACAATGAGATAGAGAGAGGTGTGATTCTCAATTAGGTTGGTTTTCTTGGTAAAGGGTTTCTAAGGTAAATCTTGTGTAAACTATGTAAATGTGCCATTTCTATTCTTATGTTTTAGATTATGTTAGTGTTTCTTTTTTTGCACATGTTTATCAAACTCTTCATATTATAGTTGTAATTTAGATATATAAAAGAAGGAAATTTGAAATTCAGTGAAAAGGGCACTAGATTGTTCATGAGGGGAGTATGAAAAGTTATGCCATAGTTGGTACTACTTTTCAATGGATTTCTTTATTGTGATTATAGTAAAGAAGATACAAGAAATATGTGGGGGGAAGGCTTGCATGAAAGACTAGCAAAGGATATCGTATATGTTGACAACATACAAGTTCCAAGTAGATGGGTTAATGTTGCTAGAAAAAACCATTGTTTGTAAAAGGGTTTCCCAAAAAGACTCAAGGGAAAGTCTTTTCTTCTTAGCTCAAGAAAATCTCATTTCCTATATCTAAAAATATGATGACAATCCCTTTTGATGGTTGGAGTAGTTGAAGAATTATGAGCAAGGGCCAAGGAAGTTGCTTATACATGGATTTTCAATCCTCATTGTACCAACGATACATAGGGAACGACACTAACTATAATGATAGTTGGAAAAATGATTAATGGAACATAAATCAAGTGCAACATCCCATAAAATGCGAGTTGTGATGGGGAGAAGAAACTAGAAAAGGAGAGAAGTGTAGGTTGTGGAAAAGGTATAATAAAAGTGAATAGTGATAATGTAGTGGACTCAACAGATGGATTAAATGTAGGAGAGATAGTTACATAAGGGCTAGAGAGAGTAAATGACAAGTAAGTTGTTGATGTTTTGCCCGTTAGCAACATCAGGTAGACATTCTCCCAGATTGGTCATGCTGATTTGACCAAGGGAGAATGCTACATTCATTCATGGGGCTTTGCTAGTGGTGAATGGCCCAGGTGTAGTCTTTTTCCTGATGAGGAGTGGACAAAATCGAGGTGCTCTCACATTGCCTACTTCAGGATGGAGTGATCTATATTAATTAGATGTGCATGCGAGGAAATGATTATCAACATAAATATAATATATAAATATAAATATAAATAGTCAATAATAAATAATTAATAATAAATTAATCAATGAAAAGACAATAATGGAAAAGACATGTTCATTATGAAATGGCACTCCGCCTAAGTACATATATCGAGGCCCTCAATTGTATTAAATCATCTCATATCATCTCATACAATATTTACTTACTATTTTTAGTTGAGATTTTCAGTGTGTAATTATTCATTGATAACAATATCATAAGACACTAATTATCAGATCTGAAAATTAGAAAATTCAACATGGTATCAAAGCAAGGTTAAAAATTTTCAGTTCCAGAGCTAGTATAAGTCTTTTCCGAAGCTAGTTAAAAACTTTCAGTGCCAAAGCAAGTATAATTCCTTTTAGGAGCTAGTTAAAAGATTTCAATGCCATATTTGATAGATCTACTTCATATATTTTATTTTTTGCAATTGTACGGTTTTGCTCGCGAGCGGCCTGTGCACACAGAGTGACCACATTCCGTTTGGTCGTGATTTTCCTAATTACAGGGCGCGACTGCCTTAAGGAATGATTTCTCTTGGAAGACATGGATCTTCTTCACGAAGACCAATGATGAGGTCTTTAACAGATTCTATGAGTTCAGAGCTCATGTAGAGAACCTACCAAGGAAGAACAAGGTGTTGAGGTTAGATAATGGAGGAGAGTATACTTCCATTGACCTCAATGATTTCTACAAGGAAGAAGGGATCAAGAAGGAGTTCCAGTACATATCCACAAATGAGCAAATTGCGGACATTCTCACCAAGCCTCGATCTAAAGTCAAGTTTTGAATACTTCAAAGACAAGTTTGGCATGATGCAAAATGTCTCCCTCGCTTAGAGGGAGTGTTTATGTTTCAACATCGAGTAGACATCTCCCATACTAGTCATGCTAATTTGACCAAGAGAGGATGATACATTCACTTATGAGGCTATGCTAGTGGTGAATGGCCTAGGATGTTGATAATTCTCTAATTAATAACATCGGGCAAACATTCTCCCATATTGGTCATGTTGATTTGACCAAGGGAGAATGATATATTCACTCATATGGCTTTGCTAGTGGTGAATGGCCCAGGTGTAGTCTTTCTCCTTAGTCATGCTGATTTGACTAGGAGTGATAAATACTCGAGATGCTAGATGTTATCACATGCGGACCCAGAGTGATCCTGATCTAAGAGAGGTTCAGTTGGCTCAGAGGGAGTTCCCCCTCAAGTTCAGGTGGGAGAGAGACATCTCCCATGATTGACAGACAAGTGTCATGATTCTAGGGTGAAGTTTGTATACTTCAGAGACAAGCTTAGCGTGATGCAAAATGTCTCCCTTGCTGAGAGGGAGTGTTGATGTTTTTCCAATTAACAACATTAGGAAAACATTCTCCCAGATTGGTCATGCTGCTTTGACCAAGGGAGAATGATACATTCACTCACGAGGATTGGTTAGTGGTGAATGACCCAGGCGTAGTCTTTCTCTTGATGAGGAGTGGATAGACTCGAGGTGGTCTCTCATTGCCTGCTTTAGGATGGAGTGATCTATATTAATTAGACGTGCATGTGAGGAAATGATCATGAACATAAATATAAATAATCAATAATCAATAATTAATAATTAATAATAAATTAATTAATGAAAATACAATAATGGAAAAGACATGTCCATTAATGAAAGAGCACTCTACCCAAGTATATATATCGGGGCCCTCAATTGTATTAAATCATCTCATATAATCTCATACAATATTTACTTACTATTTTTAGTTGAGATTTTCAGTGTGTAATTATTCTATGATAACCTTATCATAAGGCAATAATTGTCAAATCTGAAAACCAGAAAACTCAACATAAGCATGGCTAGTGATATGGGCATAAATGTTAAAGTCATAGATATAATGTATTGAGGCTAAGTTGGATTAAACATAGTGAACAACATTAGTTCCCTATTATGAGAAAAACAGTAAAGACACTAGATATAGGAAAATAAAGAATCCATTCAAAATAAAAATGCCATGCGACTCACCAAGCAACAAGAGATACCATCCATATGTGGTGATAAATGTGACACATCATGATCAACAAAATATTTGTAAAATCCAAGCTCCCTCAAGTCAAGTTCTTGAAGGCCAAACTCTTTATTTGAATCTTGTTATCACAAAAGGCGAGGATGATGATGGAAAATAACAATATGGAATATAAACATTATGGAGGGAGGGTTTGCATATCTTTCTTAACTTAAGATTTATTAAGCACTAAGAAGGATTAAAAAAGTTGGGACGAAAGTATCTCGGTGCTTAAAATATCGCAAGTAAGATGGATCTATACTAGTGTGTATACATGTGTATGTGTAATGCACACGCACACATAAACACATTGACACACACACACACACATTAGTTAATGCTTGTTTGATAAGAAGTTCATTGTTGATACTGTGGGTTGACAGAAAACAATAAGGAAAGATGTCAAATAGATTTGTGACATACACTAATGTTAATGTTATGGATGAGACAAACGAAAAGAACATTACAATCTCTTCCATATTACGCTAGAATGCACCACACTTCTCTCGATGCAACAATGCTCATTAAAGACAAGCATAGAAAACGATGATAAAAAACCATGACAAACCAAACAAACAATATAGCTAAAATCCAATTCCTTCAAATCTCCTTATGTTGCGTTTGATAGATGGAACCCAAGAATACCCATAAACGTGGATTTGAAAGTAAAAACCCAATAATGTTCATAAATATGGAATACAACCATTTTAAAGCTTTCCTATATTTATGTGGGAAAACTAAACCAACCATAAGATCCTAAAATATACTTAGAAAGGAACATTATTATAATTTGAACTTACAATAAAAGTTTACTAAGCCTCTTTTGAGCTTTGAACTTCTATACACAATGATGGAGTAAATAAAGGGTGCCCAACTTATACCCAACTTGAAGTGGTGTCATAGACTATTCTATATAAGTTGCCAATAATTGCCTCTTGTTGTCTTTCCTAACAACCACCACATGGGCTTGTCCTAAGAGTGAGGTCCTCATAGAGAAAGGGAGTTGTTGAAAGTGAAAAGTTTAGTTTTCTCTTTGATCCTTTGATCTAAAGAGAATTGTTGTCTTTCCTAACAACCATCACATGGGCTTGTCCTAAGAGTGAGGTCCTCATAGAGAAAGAATTGTTGAAAGTGAAAAGTTTAGTTTTCTCTTTGATCCTTTGATCTCCTTTAGAGCAGAACGACCAAGATCTCTCTAAATTACCTACTGCCACATTGGCCTGTCTTTGTACTTGAAGAAGGGAGGTCCTTGTATAGAAAGGGAGTGGTTGAAAGTGAACAGTTTCGTTGGCCCAAGATCCTGTTGAATGTGAGCTCCAATGTCTTCGCATGCAAAGCGCTGGTTTCTAGTATTGAGATTCTATATCACGGCCCAAAACAACTTCCTTTAAATAATGACCTCCACTATCTGTATCGTACACAACAAGCAACGGGCCTGGGCTTGTCTTTGAGGGCGACTCCACTGTAACTATCACGGGGACACAAACACGGCACCCTCACCCTCGTTCGTCACCAATACAACTAATAAAGCTTTGCCCGTATGCGTTGGAAACCCACTTTCCATCTGGACGAGGTGACAGTATCCAGCAGCACCGTCCCAATCTTGATACTGTGTGAGATGCTCTCTCTCCTTTTTATAAAGATGTAGGGTCACCGAAGAACTTCCTACTAAATTCCGTGACCGTGATGAGGGGATATTGGCTTTCACTGATTGTTTGATAATTTGAATATGCTCCCATTCCGTGACCGTGATGAGGGGATATTGGCTTTCACTGATTGATTGATAATTTGAATATGCTCCCATTATCAGACGGTGTTGGCAAATTGGCAATCATGGATTGATTTATTTTCTACCATATTGATTGCCCTGAATAGGGACGTTGGAACGTAAAATCAGAAACATGGACACAGTAAGAGTCAATGCGACAGCGAGTGGAGCAAATTAATGCACATGATCATAATTTAATGGTGTCTGACGGCCAGCATGTGAACACAATTTTCAATCAGACATATACCATTTTCTGTCAGAGATAATGGTTAGGTATTCTGATTTTTTAGCTGGCGAGAGCTTCCTTGCGTTGTTTGAAATATGTCTTTTACCGTTGGCTTTACATAAACCAGACCCGTAATTTCGGATTAAAATATGCCCAACGGTTACCCCACCATGTTCCTCTTGGGCCTCCCATCGCTACGTACATTGTCGTGTCTTCAAACAGCTGTATTAGATACTATCTCCAGTCCAATTTAGAATGGGCAAACTCTGTTATATATAGCCCTGAATGAGCCTTGCAGTACCCATTGCAGAGTTCTCGAGGATCCATTGCTGGTTAATCAGAGTTTTCACGTTCCAGTCAATATAGATATAGGATGGGTTCTCGTTTCTTTTTGCAGGCGCTCGTGCTGACGGCCTTGCTGCCTGTAATTGCTTATGGCAAATGTGACTTCCCTGCCATATTTAATTTTGGGGATTCCAATTCCGACACGGGTGGATGGCACTTTGCATTCCCTTATCAAATGCTTCCGGATAATGCCCCCTATGGCAGAACATTCTTTGGCCAGCCTTCGTATCGGTACAGCGACGGAAGACTTTCAGTAGATTTCTTGGGTAAGTAATCACTTCATGTTCTTCCCCAATTCCTGATCAGTGTAGCGTCTTGGTCTTCAATCCCCAGCGGGCAACAATCCGCCATGTTCATGGTCTTCCCCAAATCCCTGATCAGTTTAGCATTTAGGTTCTAAATCTTAGAGCGCAGCAATCCCCATATCCATTGTTACTGTAATCCTCAGAGGTCTTCAAACCGAGAGGCACTTAGAGTTGCATAGACTAAGATTGTGTGAATTTAAGGGTTTTGATACCTATCACGCTGCTTGAAAAGGTTTTAATGCCTCTAGACCCCGATCAGAATTCAAAAGATTTAATAACTCTTGACCCTGATCAGGATTCAAGGGATTTAATACCAAAAAAGTTGTTTGAGGGTTTGTTATATCTTGTGAGTATCATGCATTAGAGTTAATTTAATGAAGAGAATTAATAATTCGTGTGCTCGATGGTGTGTAAATTTTACAGCACAGGCGTTGGGATTGCCATTTATAAGTCCATTTTTGCAGTCAGTGGGGTCAAGGTTCGAACAAGGAGCCAACTTTGCCGCTTCTGGTGCTTCTGTTCGACCGACCTCGACCGATTTTAATGCTCCCATATCTCTTACTGTTCAGCTTAATCAGTTCAAGGTCTTCAAGCAACAGGTTCTCGACACGATCAGCTCACACGGTATTATATGTCACTTTTGCTTTAGCATCAACTTCTAAGATGGATTTATACTATACTCTATAACTGTTGTTTAATTAGTAACAGAGGAAATCCCTTACAAATGTAGGGCTAAGAGGTATAAAAATGAGTAACAGATGAAATTGCTTATAAATGTAGTGCTAAGAGGTATAAGATGAGGATGGTGTATATTGACAGTTGTTTTGTTTAAGGAAAAGATCTGCATTTTTTGGGCAAGCTTTGCTGGCAAAATAGGTCTATATGATTTTGATTGATCAGGTGGGTCTCAAGTCTTTTGATTGATCAGGTGGGTTTTAAGTCTTTAAGTCTTTTGAGGAGGTTTTGATTTATCAGGTAGGTTTCAAGTTTTTTTGAAGGGTTAGGAAAGATAGAATTATTCATACACAAGTACCCAGCATGTTTTCCCCTTACTTGTAACTGTCCCCATAACATAAAGATTATGGTATATTGATGTGTGCTGAATCTTCTATGTAATCAGGTGAAACCATGAACAGATCATAATTCTGCTCCCAAAACCATTAGATATGGTGGAACCATAAATAGATTATAATTCCGAGTGAAACCCTGGTTTATAGCTATTAGTGCAGGAATCATGCCTGAAAAATACTCAGTTTTGTAAGCTTCTTGCTTTTTATAGGCATTCAGATGCATTTATTACGCTAGTTCAGAATTGTTGTTTTCTTATAATAAATAACATAATTGTGGAAGATCTCCGGCAATGGTTCTGGTTCTTTCTGGGCAATGAGAAATGTGGAATGCCTTTGCAGGGTCTTTGAACTATCTTCCAAGTGCGGATTCCTTCAAAACGGGCATTTACACCATAGAGATCGGGGGCAACGACTTCGACAATGCATACAGGAGCCTTAAGCTCTCCCCCCTCCAGGTCAAGCAGACCATTCTTCCCAAGCTTGCCAAGTCTGTTGGAGGGGCTGTCCAGGTATCATCAATAAACAGTTAATTCCTTTCTGGAATGGAATTATTAAGGTGATTCATGATGAATGACTGGATGTTTAAATTTTGTTTGAATATTGCATGAATATGTATGTTCAGGAGCTGTACAATGAGGGGGCGAGGACGATTCTTGTGAAGGACGTTGGGCCTCAGGGCTGCGGACCCTTCTGGCTCACTTACTTCAGTCACGCA
Organism: Picea sitchensis; assembly: GCA_010110895.2. Lineage (NCBI taxonomy): Eukaryota > Viridiplantae > Streptophyta > Pinopsida > Pinales > Pinaceae > Picea > Picea sitchensis. The sequence goes on along the minus strand of SNQJ01S0055115.1, from coordinate 42,540 downwards.
CCCACCGATTTCGATCAACACGGGTGCTCAATTTCATACAATGACGCTGTGCAATTCTACAACACACAACTTCGAGAACAGCTCTCTCTTGTGCGCAAGCAGCTCCCGGGAGCCGATATTGTCTACGTCAGTCAATATGACATAATTTACGATTTCTTTGCCAACCCTTCTAAATATGGTATCCACATTGACCCAGTACCTCCATTCTGAATGTAGTTGTATAAATTCATTGATACTTCGATCGAAATTAAGATGGAGTTATGTTAAAATTAATTTTTTTTCCCATTTTGTTTATTAATATTCTAAATATGATTGAATTTGTAGGGTTCAAGGCCACCACTCAATCTTGCTGTGGGGTAGGAGGAAAATACAACTTCACCTGGGCTGCACAATGTGGACTGACCGGCCCTGTTAATGGAAAGTCTGTGACGGTGGGCTCCTGTTCGGATCCCGCCTCTTATATCATCTGGGACGGAATCCATCTAACAGACCAGGCCAACAGGGTTTTGACTCAACAAATTCTGGGAGGCAAATACTTCGAACCATCTACTTTCTCTATCACTAGCCGTTGCCAAATCCAACCCATTTGATGCCATAGGGCGTCGTGATTATTCATTGCTTTTGTGAAGGCATAATAAATTTGGGGCAGGCAGAGCTCCAGATGCAGTATCAGCTTGTACTAGCATTCCTATGCTTAATCAATTCATGTCAACCTCTAGACGCTCTCAAAATTTCTTCTGCAACTTTTTAACTGGAGTGATGGATCAATCTTGTCTTTGAAAAATGTAATAAGTTGAAATTGGTTAGACAAGAAAAATGTAATAAGATGAAAACAGGTTGTTGTAAATGTTGTCTAAAGAAAAATGTAATAAGATGAAATTGGTTTCTTTAAAAATAAATTTTTTATAACTGTTTTTAACAAAACCATTCTAGAATATCTGTCCACACTATGAACTTGGACTCCCTCATCAACGAGGGCATAGCTCGGTGATAGAGGACTGGTTGTGGAATATCAATCCACACTTCAAACTCCCTCCCTCCCTCTCTCCCTCAGAAAGGCATATAGCTCACTTATAAACAGTTAGACCACTGGTTGTGGAATATCAATCCACAGTTTAAACTCACTCCCTCCCTCACAAAGGCATATAGTTCAGTTATAAACAGTTAGTCCTGGGTTCAATTCCCAACTTGTCCAATGTTAATAAACCAAAACAGCATCTAATAAGGATGGATTTGAAATGTTATTCCATAAAATTTGCTGGCATCAAACAATGTAATCAACAATGGCATATAAACAATTGGTCCTAGGTTCAATTCCCAACTTTTTGAAATGTTATTCCATAAAATTTGCTGGCATCAAACAATGTAATCAACAATGGCATATAAACAATTGGTCCTAGTTTCAATTCCCAACTTTTTGAAATGTTATTCCATAAAATTTGCTGGCATCAAACAATGCAATCAACCATGGCATATAAACAATTGGTCCTAGGTTCAATTACCAACTTGTCCAATGTTAATAAACCAAAAATACATGTGGTCCTGGGTTCAATTCCCAACTTGTCCAATGCTAGTAAACCAAAACAACATAACATCTTATTCCAAAACACCATAACGTCTAATAAGGACGGATTTGAAATGTTAATCCATAAAATTTGCTGGCATCAAACAATGTAATCAACAATGCCACATTGTTTCAGGTTTAAAAAGTAAACAGATAGCTGTCTTTTAAATTTATCAATAAGTAACTTTTGAAAAGTAAACAGATAGCTCTCTTTTAAATTTATCAATAAGTACTTTTAAAAAGCAAACAGAGTCAATTTATCAAATACTCCGTCTTTTAAACTTATCAATAAGTAACTTTTGAAAAGTAAACAGATAGCTCTCTTTTAAATTTATCAATTAAGTAACTTTAAACAAATAGCTGTCTTTTAAATTTATCGATTAAGTAACTTTAAACAGATAATTTATCAATAAGTAATTTTTGAAAAGTAAACAGGTAGTAACTTTAAACATATAACTGTATTCTAAGTTTATCAATTAAGTAACTTCAAACAAATAGCTGTCTTTTAAATTTATCGATTAAGTAACTTTTAAAATGTAAACAGAGTATAATTATCTTTTAAATTTATCAATTAAGTAACTTTAAATATATAATTTATTAATAAGTAACTTTTGAAAAGTAAACAGATAGTAACTTTAAACATATAACTGTATTTTAAGTTTATAAATTAAGTAACTTTAAACAAATAGCTGTATTTTAAATTTATTGATTAAGTAACTTTTAAAAGGTAAACATAGTCAATTTATCAGATAGAGTATTGATAAATAAAATTTGATTTTACAATGAAAATGAGTTAAATTTGGAAATTAACAAAGATATTGATGTAAGAATGAGAGGATTTTAAATTTTTTATATGATAGATAGTAATATTTTGCTATGATTACAATGTTATAAATTATTTAGAGAAATTTGATGTCTACATTTTTTTTTTAAAGTATTTTCATCTTGTAGGTTTACTTAAATTTCAAGTTTACACACTTGTTGGATGTGGAATATGCATATTTTTGATAGGCTCACACTGAGATAAATTGAAATTACATGGAAAAAATTGCATTTCTTAAAAACAAAAAGAATATGACTTAGAAGAAGAAAATAAAGAACAAAGAAGAAATAGGGAAGAGAAGGAAAAAATGAGAGAAATAATAATAAAAGAAAGGAGGAAGGAGAAGGGAGACGAACAAGGCGAACAAAAGAAAAGATGAAGAACATAAGAATTTGTAGAAAAAAAACTTGAGTAGCAAATATAGGTAAAAGTATGTATTTTGAAAAATAGTGGTTAAAGCTTGTATGCATCTAAAAGTTGAAGGTACTTAGAACCCACTTGTAAAATTTGAAGGAGAAAGCCCATAGTGGTATGTAATGTAAATTTCATAAATTTTTTGAAGTTAATATAAAGGTCCATTGAGCCTAGTTTTATGAAGAAAATTATCTTTCTCATATTTTATGCTTTAATTGTTATGTCTATGTAATTTTTTGTGCTTGGTGTTGTTGTCTCATGTGGATTTTAGACCCTCTCTTCGTCTCTTGTTTGTGTTTGTGTCTTGGTTTGGGTCTTTGTGTTGGTGGTAGAAGATATTCACTAGGGACTGAGGTTCCCTCTACATCAAAGTTGTATCAGAGTTGGTGTATCTAGTCGGATATGGTTATCCTATTGAAGAAAAACAACTCTAGTTGTGATTGGGTAGATGTTTTTGAGAAGATTTGAAGTTGTGGGTAGTGAAAGAAAAGGAAATCCCATTATGGGTTGGAGTAAATGAAGGCAAATTTGAATTTTGTAGGTGGGTATTTGAAAACAACACCAACTATGGTTGTGTAGAGGTTGTGTGAAGGTTGAAACAACTCCATAGTTGCGATTGTGGATAGAGTTGTCAAGGAGGTTTGAGAAGTTTGGAGAAGACGGTTGTTCCAACAAGAGTTGAAGTTGGGTAGAACTTTTTAGTGAGGATTTAAGTGAAGAAGAATAATAGGTATTTGAGAAGACAACTCCAATAGTGTGATTGGGTAGAGTTGTACAATGAGAAGAATAAGTTTCTCATTGAGTATGTGCAAAAATGGCTTACAAAAGAAGAATTAAGCTTGGGAGTTTCAATAGAAGAAGGTCCTATGAGAAAGAGACCTTAGATGAAATAGGTGAACACATAATGAAAATAGAAGCTAAGTTAGAAGCTTTGGATGCAATGCTACCTCTTCAACTTGCATTTAAGTGGACAAATCTCTGTTCCACAGATGAAACCTTGAGGTAAATTTAGGAGAAGTACCACTGTCACCTTAGTATGGTTTTCGTCTTCACTTTTGGCCAAGTTCTATTAAGGCCAGGGGGTATCCCTAATTTATGTGATGAAAATGACAAGTTTAAAAGATTAATTATTTGACATTCCAAGACTTAGCAAGTAAATCTTAATAAAATAACTATAGGATGGACATATTTACTTTATGGAATACAGATGAGCTAAATGCAATATGAGATATTACCTTGAAAGTAAAAGGATTCGACACTTAGATGTGATGCTCAGACAAGTTGATTCCAACATTTATAAAACCAAGCATACATAAACTAGTTCCAACTTAGATAAACCAATTTATAATTGTATGGATCTATGAACTAAATATGGTATTATAATATTATTTAAGGTAATTTCCAGTTTTGAAACAAGTGATGAAAACCACTTGTTAAACCTATTTAATTGATATGAAATTAAGCTTGATAGGTTAACTTGCAAATATGATTCTTAATATGTAAATGTGAATTCTAGATTTGCCTAATTAACTAGTAACCCAAGTAAAACATATAAAATTGAAATAACAACTTACTATTAATCACAATTTGGGTTTTTATGATTGAAACTTGAACATTCTAGAAGTGTGATTCAAATGAAACAAGTCTAGTGATCTAAAAATGAGAGGTTTTACTAACAAATTTTGCAAGTTAAGTTTATGTATCTTTAACACATAAAATCATAGTTATTATGTGGAGTTAACAATTATTAAGTGTAGAAATTAAATAAGGAAGGACAACAGCAAGAAAGAAATAGAGACACTAGAATTTTGATAATGGAGTTCACCAAGGTGTGGCTACGTCTCCGGGTCTCGCTTCTAGTGGTGACCGCTTTATTGCTCTTCTCCAAATATTCAATTACATCAACAAACTGATTACAATCTGTTGCAAAAGCATTATGCATCTGTTGTACATGAAATCCATGATCAGATGCAAAATACCTCACCAAAATGCTCTCTCGAATGGGCTCAAAAGGCCTCTTACAACATGAGAACCGACAAAAATGGTCTCTCTTCTATAAGCTTTCTCCCCACATCCCTGCAAAAAAATCACTGTATCTTGATGGCACACAGGCTTGGTTTATGTAGAAAAAGAGTTGGGGTCGAATTCCCAACTTCTCCCAAATATCTGGCCCCTTCCTGGGCTACAGATCCACTTGTTTTGGCCAAAAATCCACAAAAATCCATTAAAATAAGGTAAAAACCCACTTAATTTGGCAAATAATGGTTAAGCCCCCAAAATTAGGGCACGCGCCCCTTTTTGTTGTCGCATGGGTGACATGTGGCATGGTGCTAGACTCTTTAAGCCCCCACGCCCATGCGCGCCCTTGATCATAACCCCCGTCATATGACCTAGCGCCTAACAAGGTGCACCTCCCTTGGCCATGAAAAGGTGCTTAAGGTTTAATTTTTAAAAAGTGGGTAATTTTATAAAGTGAAGTGCTTACTTTTGTGGCTAGTGCATTAGTGCTACGACTTTGTTATATTGATAGGTCATGGGTTAGACTCCCATGGAGTACACAATTTTGCATTCTTCCTTTTAGGCTCCATCTAGGGTGACACGTGGCACCCTATGATTGGGCCACGTGTCAACCCATGGTTGGCCAAAACCATACCATGTGGACCAATCACCCCTTGCCACTTGTCAACATCAGAAACTGCCAAATGTCCAAATCTGAAATGCCATGTGTCGGTTGCAGGACCTGCCACTTGTCCTCTATAGAATTTTCCACATGTCATGCCCAGAACGTGCCATGTCACCCTCTGACTAGTTGACTTTTTACATGTTTGACCCAAACTTCATATTGCGATAACTTTTGCATACAGACTCCGTTTTTCGATCCGTTTATGCCAACATAAATCTTGCGACGAGCACTTCATGATGGTGTAGATTTCATGAGCATTGGGGAACTTTGATTTTTGAGCATTTCAGATCCTCTTGGATCAAGCCTCCCCACTGGAAAATTTTGGACCACCAAAAGCCTGGTTTTACTCAGGTAAGAAGTGAGGGTACTGCCTCCCCACTTGTCCTGTATCGTCCATCCTTTATTCTTGGACAATAATCACCCGACTAACCATAATAAACATGAAAAATGAGGTAGCATTGTTTATCAAAGTAATCATCCCATCTATTGCACAATCATCTACATTCTTTGTTGTAGTTAGCAACCATACACCACTAAATAACAAAAAACTTAAAAAAATACTGAATATGAGAATGAAAAAACATGCTTCCTCTTCTGAACAGGAACAGTAACCAAAGTATGTAGTGGAACCTTATGTTGTACTTCTTGTTACACTTCATGATTGTTAGAAACATACTTAACCATTTCATGTTTAACATCACTTTCTTTCTGATTTGTTACAGACATAAGTGTTAAACTCTTGCTTGCATTTACCATTTTTTTTAATGGCCCTATAGTTGCAAAAGGCCTATCAGTTTTCATGCGATGAGCACAAATAATGTACTCTTTCCCATCTTTCTTGAAGCAATATTTATTTTCCTCCGTGTAGAATATGGCTTTTCTATCGTAAAGGTATGGGCTTCCCAAGACAATTCCACATATGTCCAATGGCACTATATCAATATCTACTTCATCAACATACTTAGAAGTGATTGCAAACTTAATTTTACATTGGTTGGTTACTTGAAAATTATTATCAGTGCCACATATCCATCCCAATGGATATGGTCTAGGATGTGGCTTAGTTTCAAGTCCCAAATTATTTACAACCTCTTACTGATTAGATTGGCTTGTGATCCACTGTCTACAAGAGTATCAACTTTAACATTATTTGTTATGAACCTTATGTGGAAATGTTCACTCCTTTTACACTAATCATTTAAAACATTTGAATTAGAAGAGCTAGTGCTTGCATAAGTTATACCTCAGATTCCCATAGCTACAATTTTAGTCTCATCATCGAAGTCTGATCCCAGATCCACTTGAACTGTTGCAGTTGTGGTCTTCTTTCTCTCTTGATTGGCATACTTGTTTGGCTTCAACTCAGGATGTGAGATCCAACAATGATCTTCATCATGGCCTTCCTTCTTACAATAATTGCATGTAGGCTTCTCCTTTTTTGTTGTGGCTATCCTCTTCTCTTTCTCTTTTCTTTTCCCTAAATCCTTTCCTTGTAAGGCATCTGTAGAAACACTATCACTAACATTCCTTTTACTTGATTCAATGTGAATGGATTGTACACATACTTCATCAAAGTTAGAAGGATTTAACATAAGAATAGTATGCTTGAGATAAGAATGCAGACCACCAATATATTTTAGAAGTGTCTCCTTTGTATATAAAGGAATACCCAATATTAATGTTTTCTTACGAAATGCTTGAGTATACTCTTGTACACTTTGACCTTTAGCTTGCCTTAAGCTTTGCCAATTCATTATTTCTTGTTGCATGTGTGCTAATGGATAAAACTGTTTCTTCAATGTAGTAACAAAATCATTCCAGGAAGAGATTGTTTTACCACTTTTCTTGAGATCATATTTAGTTTTGATTTCCCACCATATGAGAGTTGCGCCTCCCAATTTGAGACTAGCAAGTTGGATCTTTGTTTCATCATCAACAATCCTTTGTATCCTGCAATAGACTTCAAGTTGTCTAACCCAATTATCTAGCTTTTCTGCATTTAATTCACCATCATAAGTGGGTAATTTAAATTTTACATCAAGCTTTAATAAAGGCATATCGAAAGAATGATGAGTTTTTTTAGGTTGCTTATCCTTGGAGGAATGTACACTTGCTTCACTTGTAGATGATGATGATGAAGGGGAAGAAGGTTCTGAAGGTCCACCACCTTCAACTCCTCCTTCTGCTCTTATTGAAGATTCACCTTCTTCAACCTTTGAAAATCTTCTTTGTCCTCTTTCATGGTAAATCTCCTCTACCATGGATTTCATCAATTGAAATGCCTCGAAGAAATCGTCCTCAGACAAGGACCTAGCGTCCTTGATGAAGACATCTTCTGTTTACGAGGTCTCCTTTGAATCTCTGGATTAAAAGCCTCACGTTGGCCTTCTCCTCACTTGAGTTTGGTTCTGGTGAGCATCTAATGCTTGCAATTCCTGTCAAACCTTCAAAACCAAAATCTCTTATACGAAAAACTTGATTTGAAAATGAGAGGTTTTACTAACAAATTTTGCAAGTTAAGTTTATGTATCTTATGCACCAGATCGATAAGAATGCAAAACACATAAAATCATAGTTATTATGTGGAATTAACAATTATTAAGTGCATAAATTAAAGAATGAAGGACACCAACAAGAGAGAAACAAAGACACAAGAAGTTTGATAAAGGAGTTCACCAAGGTGTGGCTACGTCTCTGGGTCCCGCTTCCAGTGGTGACTGCTTTATTTCTCTTGTCCAAATGCTCAATTCAATCAACAAGCTAATTACAATCTGTTGCAAAAGAATTATGCATCTGTTGCACATGACCTCCATGATCAAATGCAAAATACCTCACCAAAATCCTCTCTAGAATGGGCTCAAAAGGCCTCCTACAACATGAGAACCGAAAAAAATGGTCTCTCTTCTATAAGCTTTCTCTTCACATCCCTGCAACAAAATTACTGTATCTTGATGGCACACAGGCCTGGTTTATGTAGAAAAAGAATTGGGGTCAAATTCCCAACTTCTCCCAACAATCTGGCCTCTTCCTGGGCTCCAGATTCACTCGTTTTGGCAAAAAATCCACAAAAATCAGCAAAAATCCATTTAAATAAGGTAAAAACCCACTTAATTTGGAAAATAATGGTTAAGCCCCAAAATTAGGGTGTGCGCCCCTTTTTGTGGTCGCATGGGTGACATGTGGCCTGATGCTAGACCCTTTAATCCCCCACGCCCATGCGTGCCCCTGGTCACAACCCCTGTCATATGACCTAGCGCCCAACAAGGTGTGCCTCCCTTAGCCATGAAAAGGTGCTTAAGGTTTAATTTTTAAAAAGTGGGTAATTTTATAAAGTGAAGTGCTTGCTTTTGTGGCTAGTGCATTAGTGATAGGACTTTGTTATATTGATAGGTCATGGGTTAGACTCCCATGGAGTACAACATTTTTCATTCTTCCTTTTAGGCCCCATCCAGGGTGACATGTGGCACCCTGTGAATGGGCCACGTGTTAGCCCATGGTTGGCCAAAACGATACCATGTGGACCAATCACCCCTTTCCACTTGTCAACATCAAAAATTGCCAAATGTCGAGATTTGAAATGTCATGTGTCGATTGCAGGAGATGCCACTTTTCCTCTGTAGACTGTGCCATGTCACCCTTTGACTAGTTGAATTTTTACCTGTTTGATCTAGATTGCGATAACTTTTGCATACAGACTCTGTTTTTCGATCCGTTTGTGCCACCGGAAATATTGTGACGAGCACTTAACGTTGGTGTAGATTTAATGAGCATTGGATAAATTTGATTTTTGAGCATTTCAGATCCTCCTGGATCATCTAGGAAGAGACTTTTAGCTATGCAAAATGGCTAGACTTGAATTTGAAATATGATAAAAAATATTAAAAAATTTATGTTAGATTTCAATAAACAAAGAAAATAAAATATTTTTTTAGGTTTTTTCTGTGGTGGTTGAAGAGAGAAACAAATGCCAAATAGAATCCCATAGTCAATGGGGTCAATAAATATCTTAGAGTGCTTATTTTCTTATGCAATTAGGGTTGGAAATGAGGCATGCGAGGTCACTAGATCCACCCCAATGTTGTTGGAAAAATGTAGAAATTTTACAAGGGCTCCAAAGGATGCTCCTTCAACTAGTAGTATAACTTTATCCTATAATTAAAATCAACAAGCTTTCAAGTATTCCTGAGATATATCATGCAAATTATTTACCGAAAAATTAAGATAAAACGGGAGAAAAGAGGTGTTACCACATTAGACTCCTTCCAAGTAGTAGATGTGCTCTTCAAATGGATCAAGTTAGTAGCCTTTTCTAGGTAAAACAATCCACACCACTTCAAGCGGAAGAACCAAAATATTCGGCCACATGAAAGAAAAATCTTAAATGAAAGTCCAAAATAGCCTTAATACTTTATATTCAAAACATGCTCTCTCAAATATTCTAACAACAACCAAAATGATCAAGGAGGGGAGCTTTTTATATAGAGTTTTAGGCTCAACAACCCTCTCAATACAATAATCTTTTCCTAAGTTAAAACCCTAGATCTAGCCTAGGAGATCATAAAAAACCATTATCATTTAACTACCTAAGGAACATAAGGTCAATAATACATTAAAAATGTGAAGTGGTTATTCAACATATACAATAGTTTCCATGGAGAGAGGGCGTCTTCATCAAAATGGGGAGTAGGCTAGGTCAAAGCTCCAACATCTAGCCTATAATCAAGGAGTGAGGTATAGCAACCTCCTTCAATAGAGACCACCTCCTCAAAACGATGAAATGACTAGGAATGCAAGACATCCAAGGTGGCACATATGGCTCCAAGAAGGCAGATGACTCCTCTCAAAATGATCCAATAGTCCAAAAGTGAAGTTCCAAGGTACAACTAAATCCTTAAAGCATGCTAATTGTCACCTTCGAGGAATGAGGGGTCAAAACAAGCTCAACCTCCAAGCAAAACGACCTCATTAAAAAGGTGGATGGATCCTTAAGAAAGGTGACATAAGCCTCCAAATATGTGCCAAATCATTCTAATGGGGATGATGTGTCCTCATCTCATAGTCCATCATGCATGAAAAGTAGCCCTCAATAAGGCTAGGCATTCAAGGGAGGGCCCCTCCATCATCCAAGTGCATAAAAATATGTACAAGGGGGGAGAATGCTCCACATGAAGGTGTTTTACATGATCTCAAGTGCCAAATATATGCTAAATAACCCAAAAGTGCTAGGAAAATAATCATCTAGTCCAAAGTGGGACATGCATACATAGATCCATGCTTAGGATAAAGGAGAAACATGTTTTTAGGGATAAACCTTTACAATTACATAACATAACTTGTACAATGGGGTGAAGTGAAACAATCTAGGGGAACTCTATCTTATGTGTCCCAATAGACCCATCTTAAGACCCCTACACACCCACTTTGACCATAAATAATCTCTATAAGATGGTTATAATGAGCCATAAGGGAATGACTAGCCTTGAAATGGAATCTACAAAGATGAGCCATGACCAATCACAAGGGTCTAGAGAAATCACTTAAGTAAACAAAAGTACTTTACCTAGTTCACTATGCATGGTCTAGTGAAAATACAAATGTTACATTGTCACAAATTTAAGCTCATAATCATACATCATAAAGGTCCTTATGAAGGAATAAGTGATCATGGAACACCATGATCAGAAATCATCAAAATGTGTACAATATCAACTTAGATGCCAAGACAAAACTAGAAAAAACATGGTCACTCTGATGCAACCCTAAGGGTAACAATTGGTTCTAACTCGAGGACATGTACTCTGTTATTTCCTGAACTAGCACCCTTGTAAACTAGAGGCTATTTGGGGAAACACAAACAAGAAGTGCACCACTGTCACCTTAGTACACTTTCTCGTACACTTTAGGATATGTCCTAGAAGCCATGGGGGATATCCCAGATAATGAAAGTAAACCTCTTTAAGTGAAACAAAATAATGCAATCATATGATTTACTTTAATGAATCCACATAATATATAACAAGACAATGCATTAGCATTCCAAACAACGATTACAATTCTCTAAAGATATTCAACTAGAAACAATTGCATGAATGAGGTTTATATCCACTTCAAAGAAAGGTTAGGAGTTAGTGGACATGTGTGCCAAATCTGATATGTAAGATAAAAACATTAACAAATTTAGATTATAATTTAAGTCTAACAAATATTGCTAAATAGATATTCAATAAAATCCCAACAAGTGTTAGAAACAAGTTCTAAAGATACATAAACATTACATAAGAAAGCACTTGTAAAATGTGAGGTGAATCCCCCTAGGTTTTCATAAGTAAGCACTTGGAATTCACCAAATAAAACCACTAAGCAAATGATAAGAAATTACAAGCACATTAGAGATTAGTATCACCTGTAGATATGTAAGATGATTTTAATAAACAATATAGAAATGAAATAGAGACTAGGAATGAGAAAGAAAACACCTTGAAGTACCAAACCCTAGCCTTAGGGTTTCACCAAATCTGATTTTTAATGTTGCAATTTAATTTCCATATTTGAGAATCACCTTAAATCAACCCAAAGAATGTTGGATAATACCTTAAAGCTCAATCCAATAGGACCGATTTTCCTCCTTAGGATTAGAGATCAACAATTAAGAAAAAACCCTAGGAATGATATGTATAGGAAATGAAATAACCCGTTAACTATACACTAGAAAATAAATGAAATCTAAATACATGTTTTTCTTTGATTTTCACCGTTATATTTCTTATTAAACAACAAAAAATAAAAAAAGTTTTGATTTTTGTTTTTTTGGTTGGTTGTTGGATATAAGACTAGTGCCTTTTTTTTAATCCAATTAAGGCTTATGGGGTCAACAAGTATGCCCCTTTAAAACTTGGTCACTTTTAAGATGGTAGGACATGATCCCACCATCACGTTACCAGAATTCAAAAGACAGGCATTTGAGGACCCTGAGAAGCACTTGTTTATTTGTGAGAAGATATGGGAAACAAAATAGATCACCGATGAGGATACAAAACTTGTGTAGATAGCTATTACGCTAAGAGACCACACACTAGATTGGTACATGAGCTTGGCTGTAAACAACCCACTAGGAATAACAAGGACGATTGCATATATTAAGAACCTGCTGATAAATGAATTCCAGAAGCCTAGTTCAGAGGATTAGTACATGAATGAGATGATAGAGATCAGAAAGAAACCAAGAGAATATGTTTGGGAGATTGACCAAAGATTCAAATTATTAAAGGGAAAGATGAAGTATGTCATGACAGTTATGCAATATAAACATCTATTTGTGAATTCATTGCTACCACACCTGAAATACCCTTTGAGACAACACAAGTTTCAAACTTAGGCAGAGGCTTTGCATGCAACCTTACAACTAGAAGAGAAATAATACCAGAGTATAGATCCAACAATAGAGGAGCTGAAGGAGGATATGAAGAGTCTAACATTTCAATTAAACCATAGCAGGGGTAAGGACAAAGATAAGTTGTTTTGTGTACCACATGTAGGATAGAAGGACACCACAAGAATGAACGCCCAACTTTCGTGCAATACATGGAAACATGAATTCCAAACCCTTTTCCAACATGAGGACTATGGTGTGAGATTTGTAAGACAAAGGGGCATGATCCATATCATTGTCCAATGATGCAGAAGTACCAGAAAGTGCCTAAGCGTTCATATTGCAACTTTTGCAAGTCAGTGGGCCATGATGACAAATATTGCAGGACAATGGATCTGATGAGGGAAAGAACATTAGACACCTATAGGGTGTAGGCATAAATGATAACAGAGAAAGATGCACCACAATTTAACCAAGTACCAACCCTATATAACACTGCGCAACAACAATATAACACTGTGCAGCCACAGTACAATACCGCGCAACCACAATATAATCCCGCACAGTATAATCAGGTACCTCAATACAACGCATCGCGAGGAGGTCGAGATGGATACAAAGGTGGAGGAAAAGGTAGAGGAGGCTTTAAAAGAGGCAGAGGATCGATGGTATGTCATAACTATCAACAACCAGGACACTATGCACGAGAATGTCCACTTCCACCTCTGACATGTATGTATTGTCGTGCATCATATCATGACACAGAAGACTATCTAAAACTATTAGAGAATATCTAGGAGAAGAGGAATTAGAACAATCAAAATGCACAATGGATATCTACATAAGCTAGAGAGGATGGAATAAATATCAACATAGTCATGTGTGGAGGAGCTAAAACAGGACCCGATGCAATAAGACAAGATCCAACACAACACCAATGGGTGAAGAAGAATTCCGAACCACAGAAGCAGTTTGATGTGCATAACTAAAATGAGACATTCAATTAAGCTAGACAAGAATTCTTGAAGCCATATATTGCATCTACATCAACTGCGCAACATACTCAGGACGTACCAATGTATGATATGCCTTCATCGCTGGATCACACTAATGAAGCACAACCTTTCGGACAAGTAAGTAACATAAAGGATTTTATGAAATCCTGTGTTAAACTACTAAATGATCCATCATCTGTTAAAGTATTACAAAATATGTTAGAAATATTTCACATAGAGGTAGAGGGGAATCTAGAGTAGAAAACGGTTAATCATTTTCATACAAAGAGGAGGACAAGTAGATAATTCAGACTGAATGCCAACATTGGAGATCTCAACATGGGGGATATTATACTGGATTTAGGCTCTGAAGTAAATGTGTTACCCAAGAAGACATGACAATGTATGGGAGATCCCACATTAGGATATTCACTTGTTCAGCTGAAGCTAGCAAACCAACACAGAGTCCTGCCAATTGGAAGGATGAAAGGAGTAACAATCGACTTGGATGAAGTGCACACTGAGGAAGACTTTGAAGTCATAGAAATATTAGATGACACAACACCTTATCCATTATTTCTTGGACTGGATTGGGAATTTCATAACCAGGTCATAATCAATTTAAAGACAAGAAAAATGATATTCGAGTCAGGAGAATATAGATTTATTGCACCATTAGACCCTTCAGAAGGAGAAAGGTTTGTAGAACCAACTTGTCTGGATTTGGAAGAGATAAACCAGTTGTTCAGAACCACTGTACGTGCATAAGATTATGTTAACCCAACTATAGATGGAGTACTCAGATGAAGAAGCATCACATCATGTGCGTCAGACTCATATACCGGGTTGGACAATTGGCAGTAGAGATTAGATGGAGTGTCCACAAGAAGCTGCACAAGAATAGACCGCACAGTAATATTGGTGGGTATAGAAATCAGAGAACCTCCCAGTTTCCATGGAATCAATGATTTAGAAGAATTCCTAACAAGATACGAAGATGAGGTGTTAGAAAATTAGATGTTATTATCCCTAGACATAGCACTCAAGGAAACACCTTCAAGATGGTGGGGTACGCACAAGGAAACAATTAAGGATTGGTATCAATCCAAACGACTACTGCGCATCAGATTCGGTTCATAGCAGAAGAGCAGAATGACGCATATATATGATGGACAGGGGTCACCAGTGGAACATTTGGAGAAGTGCAGAACACTATGGACGATGACACCACCAAAAGAATGACCTCATCACTTTGTTCATACACTAGAAGGAATTACAGAAAACTGGTATGTAGACCAGGAACTACGCATAGGCACTGTAGAATGGACAACATTGCATAAGAAGTTTGTGGTAACCTTCTCACTTGAACATGAGAAACCCAACATGGATTTATCACTTAAGTAGAAAAGAGGGGTAATATTCATCCAGGAACCAGAGGTGGAACTAATATCAGAATACCAATAGCAGAATAGACAGACAATGAAAGAAATACTGTCATTCTATCATGTGCAGGAAGAACCACCAGATGAAGATGACCCACACAATATCCAAATTATAGAAATTGAAGGAGAAAGAGAGGTGGAAGGCCCATCCCTAGAATCAGAAGTGTTTGTTGTGCTGATGAAGGTGAAGAAAGTCAACATTGGGATAATTGAGAATCCCAAAATGGAGAGCATTGGAGACTATTGGGATGAGCAGACGGTAGAAAGAATAATAGAGTTATTGCGTGAGTACAGTGACCTGTTCCCAACAACATTTATATATATGAAAGTCATAGTAGGAGAGCTAGGAGAGATGAAGATACTTCTCAAACTTGAGGCTAGATCTGTTAGACAACGACCTTATAGACTAAATCCAATATATAATCAGAAAGTGAAATCATAAATTGACATAATGTTGGAATCTGGTATCATATAACCAATAGAAGAATAAGAATGGATAAGCCCTATGGTAGTGCAGGAAAATAAATAAGGAGGGATAAGGATTTGTGTGGATCTGAGGAAACTGAATGATGCTTACCTACATGACCCTTTTCCCACCCCTTTCACAGATGAGGTATTAGATAACATGGGAGGCCATGAAGCATACTCATTTACAAATGGATTCTTAGGTTATCATGAAATCAAGATAGCTTCAGAAGACAGGTACAAGACTACTTTTTCCACAGAATGGGGCTTCTACCAGTATACAGTCATGCATCTTGGGTTGAAGAATTCACCAACTATATTTTCAAGGGTAGTAATGGTTTCTTTTAAGGAATTCATACATCAATTTTTGGAATTGTATCTGGATGATTGGACAATCTACATTCTGTTGAAATATCATGTAGAGGTGTTAAGGCTAATGTTGGAAAGATGCAGGCAGTGTCAGATATCATTGAATAGCAAGAAGTGAATTTTTGGGACACCTTTTGGAGTACTATCGGGAGAAATAGTCTGTAAACAAGGGCTATTGGTGGATCCTACTAATATTGCAGTCATTGTTAATTTACCACCACCAAAATCAGTGCACCAGTTAAGAGAAACATTGGGACATACATGCTACTACATAAAATTTATAAAAGGGTATGCATAGATCACTGCGCCAATGGAGACACTGTTAAAGAAGGATACTAAATTGTAGTGGAATGAGGATTGTCAAAAAGGTTTAGACACCTTGAAAGAGAAGATGGTAACATCACCTATTCTAGTATTCCCAAATTGGGAAAACACATTTTATGTGCATGTGGATGCATCGGTCATAGCACTTGGAGCTATTCTGGCGCAACCAGGAGCAGGGAAATTGGACCATCATATAACATTTGCAAGTAGAAAACTGTCAGAGTCAGAGAAGAATTACAATACTATAGAAATATAAGGCTTAGCAATGGTATATTCACTTCAAAAGTTCAGACACTATTTACTTGGAAAACACTTTAAAATGTTTACAGACCATTCAACCCTCAAATACCTAGTCAACAAGCCAGTGCTGGGGGGGAGGATCTATAGATGGTTAATGTTGTTTCAGGAATTTGATTTTGAAGTGATAGTCAAACCAGAGAAGTTGAATGCAGGACCTGATCACTTGTCAAGAATCACCAATGTCAAGGAACCTGCAAATTTAGAGGACAACTTCCCTGATGGGCATCTATTTGCAGTCCAAGTAGCTGATGAATATTTTGCTGACATCATTGAATACTTGAGTATAAGGATTGCACCACAATATTTTAACACTGCATAGAAGAAAAATCCAGTATTTAGAGCTGCAGACTATCAATTGATTGCATGACACTTATACAATATGGGCACAAACAACATTCTAAGAAGATGTTTCTTAGAACATGAAAAACCTAGAATTTTAGCAGAGGCTCATGAGGGAATAGTTGGAGGATATTATGTAGGAAAATATGCCACCCAGAAGGTATTGCACACAGGACTATGGTGGCCGACCATTCACATAGATGCTAAGGAGTATTGCCAACGTTTTGATGTATGTCAGAGGGTTGGTAAACCTAATAGAAGGGATGATATTCCCCTAAGGCTAAAAGTAACCTTGCGAGTGTTCGAAAAATGGGAAATATACTTTGTGGGACCAATTAACCCACCCAAAAAAAGGTCAGGAGAAAGGTATGTCATTATTGTGACATAATACTTAACAAGATGGGCAGAAGCAACACCAGTAAAATATTGTAGCGCAGAGACAACAAAAAATTTCCTGTTTGAGCAAGTGATCACTAGATTTGGATGCCCAAGGATTTTGACGAGTGACCAAGGTACTCACTTTATCAACAATACTATCAAGACTATGAATGAGGAATTTGAAGTCTACCATAAGAAGAGTACACCATATCATCCTCAAGAAAATGGAATAGTGGAAGCCTTTAATAAGATCCTAGAAGATGCCTTGACAAAGATCTGCAATGTTAATAGGGATGATTGGGACTTGAAGATACCAACAGTATTGTGGGAATACATGACTACATGCAAAAAATTGACAGGACATACACCATTCAGGTTAGTGTATGGACAATAAGTAGTGGTGCCGTTAGAATTCCTGGTACCTAGTATTCACGTCGCAACAATTACCAACATGACAGAACGAGGTGCAATAAAAGAAAGGCTAAGTCAGTTGATGGAGATGGAAGAAGATAATATTCTAGTAGGATTTCACCAAGAAGTACAGAAAGAAAGAGATAAATCTTGGCACGACAGACATATCAAGAGGAAGAGTTTCAAGGAGGGAGACCTAGTCTTGTATATGACAGTAAATTTCTTCAGCATCCATGGAAATTCCAAATGCATTGGCTGGGACCATACGAAGTGAAGACTATCATAGATGGGGAATCTGTACAGTTGAAAGATCTGGGAGGCACATAACTGAAAGGAATGATGAATGGGAGTCAACTGAAGCTGTACAAGGACAATCGACCTCCTAGTACTTATAAAGTTATTGTGCAGTAAGAAAATATGTACATAGTGTATTATAGTATAAGTTAAGAGAGATAAAGTGAGAAAAATAAATAAAAAGGAGAAGAAGAAGAAAATCCATAAAAAGTAAAAAAGGGATAAAACTACAAACAAATCGATGGTTATGGAAGGTTTTGTTATAATAGAACTGGTAGAATAAACAGTGTGTTGCAAGAAAACCAATTATTGAAAACACTGCTTGTAGGAGAGTAGTTAACGGGTAGAAAGGAACAAAGTGCAGGAAACACAACAAAAAGTGAAAATGTGACAACTGTTAGTGCTACACAACTATCACTTCTCCATCCTGCTATAAATTCGCAAAAAGGTGGGGAAACAACTCAGTGTATTATTTTCTAAAGAGTAGAACACAAAACCAAACAACAGAGAAAGAGAGGGAGACTTTTTGATAGCACCTAGAGATTTAGAAGTCTGCAGTCTATATTTCATCAATATGTCACCACCGAGATTTGGAGCATCGAGCAGAACCAGATGAAACACACAGAGTAGTACCCAGGTGCCACAAACCAGAACACACGAGATGCCAACATTTGTGGATGTGGAAAAAATCCACACACCAGAGTATGAGCCGACCACGATGCATGTAGAGGAGGAGAAAAACCCTGCACAAGATGTCGAGTAGCCATAAGAGGACGTCAAAAGAAGGAAATCTGACGCGTCCAAGGGAAAATGGATGCAGTAAGAAGAACAGGCCATGGGCTTGACTCAATTGGGCCTAGAACAAAAAGAAAAATAGAGAACAGGGCGCTAGGATATACCATTAGTTGGGGTATTGTCACCACAAGTTAAAAAGAAGGAGCGAGCAAAAAGTAGTGTGCAGGGCGTACAACGCACACAGACAAAACTAACCGTAGTAATGTCAAAAATCCCCGAAGGTGTGAAGGTTGATGACGAAATGGTAGGAGGAGTTGATGGCCTCAAATACTTCGACCATGACATGTATGATGCAATAAAGTTCCCAGACTTAACAACACAGAGGCCCCTAGAAGAAATTGATATGTTGGACTTGGCATTGCCCAAGATTCCAACTAAAGCGTTGTATTAATTACAAGTGAGTGTCACATAGGAGATTAAATCCCGAGCAAGGTTTGATGCGATAAACTTACAATTGGCACAGGAAGACAATGCCTCACTGAAGGAGGCACTTATCCAGGAAGGGCAGGAGAAAAACATGGCACAACAAAATGTGGACGAGATGGAGAACCAAATTCAAGCAGTATTTCAAGCCATCTTAGTCAACGAAGGAGTACAGGAAGCCTCATCGCAATAGAAAATGAGAAAGATAGTGTAGTCTCTGCAATAGTATAAAGAACAGATCAAAGAACTGGAGGAGCATGCAGTTCCCACGACTCCTCCAAAATTCAGAGCGCAAAGAGAGCAGGATGTGTCAACTTTTACAAAGAACGTCGTGCAAAACATACAAAGAATGACAGAGCTATTGGAGAAGAGTGACCAACTATGGACACAACATTTAGAGGATGGGATCTTACAAGAGATATAGGGAAAGGAGGAAAAACTACATAAAAAAATGACAGATGTCAAACAATGATCGAGGAATATGTCACTACCGGAGAAGATCAAGACGACCATGGAAATGAAGAATTTACAAGCCGAGGAGAAGGAAGTACAAGCGCAAAAGATGGTGCGACAGGCTTAGTTGGAGCCCCTGCAAGAAAAGTCGGAGTAGCTGGTCATTGAGATCGACATGACAAAGATGAACATAGAGTGCATAGGCTTGGAAGGGGGAGAACTGCTACAAAACCCAGTTACCACGCAGCTCGTGGAAAACATGACCGAAAGGAGTAGTTAGGCTCAAGCGCAGTGCCATAGAATAACTGAAATTTATGACGCGATGGTGCAAGAAGTGACATATGTTGCAGTAAGGCAGTGACTCGGGATGAGTCATAATGTTAGTTTTGGGGACCATTTTGGAGAAAAGGCTAATTTTTGAGAATAAAGTGCAAATAAGGAAAATACAGCTGAAAGGAAAAGCAACATGTGCAGAGGAAAGTGCATGCAAAGGAGGGAAGCATGCTAGGCATGCATGTAAGAAGACCAAACCATGATAGGGTTAGGGTTTTGGTAAGAGGATGTAATGGCTGATAAGCCAAAAATAAGTATAAAGAGGTACCTAGGAGGTCTAGGTCGGGGTTGGTTCGAATAATTGGATAGGGTTCAATGCGATTGTAATTCCAGAATGTAAGAATCACTGTAAAATCTGAGGTTTTTTTGTAAGATGTTGAGATGAAGAAAAAAATTAAGGTATATCTTGAGGGTTAGATCACAGGATGAGGATCTTGGTGTGATCTAGTCCTCTCCATTAAATATCTTGATCCAACTGAGGGAGAATTGTAATGCACGTGTACCATAGATGACAAAACAATAATAAAATATCCCAAGAGCCAGATCTTTGTGGACATATCCCAGGAGGGGGTGAACAATGATATATTATGTGTTATGTGAATGATTCATTGTTGTATGTTTGTTGTTAATGATTAGATCTTAGATGAATGTTTGCTGAAATAAATAGATCTTATTTTTTTACATGCATGAAAAAGAATGACAGAGTACTTACCATAGATGGATGTTATAGTAAATAAATAAAGATCACAAGGTTCAATTCCAGATCCCCACTCATTCCCAGGTTGCAAGCACTCGAGCGTTGCAACCACCCATAGAACTATCTCAGGTGAGACTGCACAGTGCACCTCGTGTACTGCACTGCCTTCTAGTTTTCCAGGGCGGGAAATAGTTTTAGAGGGTTTTGTTGGAAACCATAGTAGATCTGAGCTTGGGTCAGGCCGATAATGGTAGAAAGAGAGAAGCAACCAACACCAAGTAGTGAAGTGACTCCTCAAATGGATTTATCTTGAAATCTAATAGAAGACTTGATTCACCATAACAAATCTTTAATTCACTAAGAAGATAACCAAGAAATAGAAAGCTCCAAGAATTGACACCAAAACCTTAAAAGGAAGAGTTTCTATTAATTGTAGTCACAAATGATCCAACAATTCACAACAATTTGGAATGAGAAGGGATGATTTATTTATAGAGGAGGATTCTACATCCTTCTCATTCTTTATTAATTATTTTCCCTAAAATTCACCTAGGAGACTAACAAAGAAGACTTGTCATCCAAAAAAACAAGGAGACTAAGTCAATACATAATCAAATGATGACACATGTACATAAAATCCTCATGAAAGGGGAAGATCCCATAAAGAATGGAACTAATTTTCTCTTCTATCCCAGCGTTCTAAGGAAATAATCATGTGGAGGCCTCAAAACATGGTGAAGTAAACTCCCAAGTGGAACGACTTCATGAAAATGTTGGGAAGGACCTAAAAAATGGATGGCCTCCTCATAATGTGCACAAGGAATCCTCAAAAGGAGTCTCCAAGGTATGACCAAGTCCTCAAATCAAGAAAAGATTCTCTACAAGGCAAGAAAGATGCCTCTCTGTTGTAGCCAAGACAATAACCCCCCTATTATTTTATGATTCCTTCATTAAATAATGGGGACCCTTCAAATTTTTATTTGTTTTTTCTATATTTTAATGATTTTACTCATTTGGTTTTGATTTTGGCTTCTTTGTTAAGAGTTTCTTTTCATTCTTTATATTTTGTATGATAAATTTTTTAGATATCTTTTTAAGTTTTTCATGATTCACTTCAATGATTTTATTTTTCCTTATTAATTTAATCCAATTTGATTTCTAAGTTCAAATTTGCAGAATGTTTAATTTCATGAAGGAAAGGTTTTTTTTTTTTTATCTAATCCATATCTGATTGACCAACTATTGGATTAATCATGTTGGATTCCAGATAACTTAATCTCAAAGTAACATGCATCTAAATCCGGGAGACAATTTAGTGTTGCACATTGGAACACCCCAGATACCTGATATCATGCATCCCCAATCATATCTAGATTCCATATATATGGAACGATCACTCATGAGAATTATGTTAGTACAAAAGATGCCCAGATATCAGATAACAGTTTTCCCTAGAAATCTGTATCTAGATCTGAGAGGTAGGGAAGCCTAGGGTTATTTGAGTCTCCTAGACCCCAGATACCTGATATCATTCATTCACAATTGTACTAGGTCCAGGAGCCTATAGATGAATGCTACTTTGAAACCCTGGATGCTAAAAATATCCATACATTGGATATACATCTGACATCCAGGATAAGGTTAGTTAAGATCCTCTCGAATCACCTAGATATCTGGAAACCCAAATTTCTAAATCCTTGTGATGTGCTGTAACATACCCAACCACCCACAGGTCGGGGTACACTACCTTCAAGCCTGCCCTTGGACTTCTTTTTCATACAATACCTTTTTAAAACTTAAGGATGCATAAAAGAAAAGACTTTAACGACATGCACAACAGTAGTCAGCAAGAATGCATAGTCTAAAGATTCAATTAAACGATAATTAAATATACAATGAAAATACATTCATATACATGCAATTGATACCATAACAAGGAACACTTATCTTTATGAAAGATGAAACCAACTGGCTGCAGAACAAGGACGTTCCACCCAACTGTAGAAACTACTGTTCCAAAAATCAACAGCAGCGTCACCCCTGAGCTAGAGCTAAGAATCCACAAGGATTGTTCCAGAGTGTTACTTGGCTTCCCAAACCAGACAACACCCAAGATCTCATAGGCTTCCCAGCTCTCACAACAATCCAAGTACCCAACTCTCTTATACCCAACTTGCACCACCCGAGAGAACGAACCTCCACCCTCCTCTTCCACGCAGTCCCTCAAGATCCCTCTCTTGTGGAATAATATCCCCCTATAACTCTAATCCTTGTCCATCTAGCAGCCAACCATGCATTTATTATTAATAATGATAAAAAATTACATGTCTTGGGCACACTGTCCTTTTAATAATTGTTTGGGCACTTTGGCCTCTCAGGATTGTAACAATACATTATTTAAAATGGGGGTTCAAAACCTGGGGTGTTACATCCCCTCCATCTTATTTTGGCACTGTCCTCAGTGCATATACAAAATAGAGATCAAAATCTCAAATTTATTCAAAAAGTTGCAGGTACTCTGCCTGCATGGCATCTTCATGCTCCCAGGTAGCATCTTCAGGACCATACCAAGTCCACTGAAATTTTACCAGCTCTATAACTCGATTCTAGAGCATTTAGACTTTTCTATCCAATACCCGCACTGGCTGAACCTGAAAATCTCCCTCTGTCTCTACCTGAATCAGATGCCAATCAATAACATGGTTAGGATCATGTACATATTTCTTTAGTAAAGAGACATGAAATACATTATGCACATTCATGGAAGTAGGAAATGCAAGCATGTATGCAACTGACCCTATTTTGTCCAATATTTCAAATGGACCACAAAATATGGCTGCCAACTTTGTACAACTACCCAATTTCAAAGAGCTTTTCTTGGGCTTCACTTTCAAAAGTAAATGCTCCCCTACTTTGAATTCTCTAGCTGTCATTTTATTGTCTGCATAAACTTTCTGTCTATCCTGAGCTGTCTTTAAATTCTGCTTGATCTTGACCACCTGGACTTCCATTTCCTTGAGCAACTTCGGCCCAAGTGCCACTCTGTCTGCTGGGTTGTCCCAACTTACTAGAGTATCACATTTCCTACTGTACAAGGCTTCAAATGGGCTCATTCTCAATGAAGCTTGATACCCATTATTATATGCAAACTCAACCAAGTGTAAGTAATCTTCCCACTTAGATGGATTATGCATCACATACATTCTCAACATGTCTTCAATTATTCGATTGACTCTCTTTGTTTTCCCATTTGTCTAGGGATGATATGTGGTGCTAAAGTTTAGATTTGTGCCAAATCCATTAAAAAATCCCCTCCAGAAATAGGAGGTAAACTTTGTATCTCTGTCAGAGACAATTGTCCTAGGTATCCCATGCAACCTAGCAAATTCCTTCATGAAAATTTCTGCAATATTAGCCGCTGTATGCGTTGTCTTCACAAGCACAAAATGAGCAACCTTTGTTAATTTGTCAACCACCACCATGATCGAATCATGTTTCTTATTTGTTCTGGGTAACCCTATGATGAAATCCATGATGATCACTTTCTATTTCTTCTCTGGGATTGGCAATGGCTGCAGCAAACCCACTGGGTGCCTATGCTCAACCTTCATCTTCTGACATTCCATACATCGAGCGATGTAATCAGCAACATCCTTCTTCATTCCCGACCAAAAGAAATGGCTTCTTACTGGTGTAATTGTTTTCTGGTAACTGGGATGTACAATATAAGGGACATCATGCATTTCCTTTAGTACCAAATTCCTCAGTTCTCCAGAATTAGGAACATAGATTCTATTTTTATGCATGAGTAATCCGTCTTCCTTTATCTCATACTCCTTTATTTTTTGTTGTACATCTTCTTGTTGTAAGTTTTCCTTTACCTCCAGGTAATGTTGGTCTGTAACAAGACCATCTAAAATTCTTCTCTTCAAGTCTGACTGATTCATACTGACAAAAGTAGCATGCATGAGATGCACTCTTATACTAAGTGCATCGACAACTTTATTCTCCTTTCCCTTGATATGCTTGATATCAAATTCATATTCACTTAAAAATTCCAGCCATCTTGTTTGCCTGGCATTCAAGGTCGGTTGTTCAAAAAGATACTTCAGGCCAATGTGGTCTGTCCTTAATTTGAATTTCTTCCCCATGAGATAATGCCTCCACATCCTCAAGGCGTGAACAATGGCAGCAAGTTCCAAGTCATGCTTGGCATAGTTCCTCTCATGTTCCTTAAGCTTTCTGGACTCATATCCAATGACATGTCCATTTTGCATGAGGAATCCCCCAAGTCCTTCCTTACATGCATTTGTACATAGCACAAAACTTTCATTTGGGTCAACAATCTTTAACACAAGTGAACTAGTAAGTAATTCCTTCAATAGATTAAAATTCTTTTCACACTTGAGTGTCCATTCAAATTTAGTTCCCTTCTTTTGCAAATAAGTGATGGGATGAACAATATTAGAGAACCCTACTATGAACCTTCTGTAGTAGCCAGCTAATCCCATAAAATATCTGACGTCTGACACATTTCTTGGTGTTGGCCATCCTCTAATGGATTCGATCTTCTCTGGATCTACTGCTATGCCCTGCTCTGAAATAATGTGTCCTAAGTAATGGATCTGCTTTTGATAAAAAT
Organism: Picea sitchensis; assembly: GCA_010110895.2. Classification (NCBI taxonomy): domain Eukaryota; kingdom Viridiplantae; phylum Streptophyta; class Pinopsida; order Pinales; family Pinaceae; genus Picea; species Picea sitchensis. The sequence continues at coordinate 17,027 of SNQJ01S0055115.1, read as the reverse complement.
AAAACTTACTTAACTTGGCATACAATTGATTTTCTCTCAGTACTTGCAATACCAGTCTTAAGTGATGTTCATGCTCCTCTCCAGACTTCGAATAGATAAGTATGTCATCCAAGAAAACTATGGCAAACTTATCCAAATAATTCCTAAATATACCATTCATTAAGCACATGAAGACAAATAATGCATTGGTCAGTCCAAATGGCACCACTACAAATTCATAATGCCCATACCTGGTCCTAAAGGTTGTCTTATGAATATCTTCTTCCTTGATTCTTACCTGATGGTATCCTGCCCTCAGGTCAATCTTTGAGAATGTTGGATTACTGAGAGGGGGGGTGAATCAGTAATAGAGCAATTTAATCCCTTTTTAACCATATAATCCAAGTGTTATATCAAT
>SNQJ01S0055115.1:3012-15757 GCA_010110895.2 Picea sitchensis | reverse complement strand
TTCTCTTACCGGTTTAGGTAATCCTTCCCAGATGAAATCCATTGCTATTTTGTTATTCTTCTTCAATTCCTTCTTGGTTGCAGTCTTTTCCATTTTTGAACTATCATATCCTGTAACAACTGATAGACAAAAATAATGTCCCTATGCCTATAAAAATACTTCCGTCCTTCTACTCCACATCTCATATTTAAAACCATTCTGACCATTAAACATTGGTACTCCATTCTCAGAATAATCCATGATCTCCTTCCAGTGGTTAAACTGTTTCCTGAAGAAACCTTGCTCTGATACCAATTGTTGGATTACTGAGAGGGGGGGTGAATCAGTAATAGAGCAATTTAATCCCTTTTTAACCATATAATCCAAGTGTTATATCAATGAAGCATTATCATCCAATAAATACAGAGTAAATAAGCAATGAACAAATGAACAATCATACACATACACAGTACACCAGTGTTTTACGTGGAAATCCAAATCGAGAGAAAACCATAGAATTCTTTTTCTGATATGTCTTGAAGAATTACATTCATTGGAAGCACCAACTTCCTTTGTTTTCCAGCTGCAACTAGAAGGAGGCTCCAACCCCCTAGTTTCTTAAGCTACAACTTGAGGGAAGCTCCAACTCCCCAATTCTCTGGCCCTCAAATTATGTGAAAGAGACCTACAAAATTGACCCAATTACGCATGTGGGTTGACCCTCAAATTATGTGAAAGAGACCTACAAAATTGGTGAAATAAGAAGGGAACTCTAGGATATAAAATGTGGCATGTGTAGAGGATACCTATGTCTGCAAATGTACCCCAAACGTGTCCCATATGATGTGACCAATGCATTGGAATATGTGTACTTCCTTGAGAACTATTACACTACCTTGGGAGATGTGAAACTGATTTACCATATGTAGAATCATATTTGATAATAGATGACCAAAGTGTGATGAATACATAAGAGAGGGATCCATGTTTAGGAATACACAAGTGTGCTATACATAGGTGTGAAAACCTCTATAAAGAGAAGCACTTTTAAATCATATACAAAGGGGTAAGAGAGACTATGAATCTCCTCTAGATCATGTGTTCTAGTAGATCCACCCCAAGATGGTTGCGTACCTAACCCATATCATAAATTATCAACATGATGAAGTTTTACCAAGATTAAGGGCTAGTCGACCATAACTATATAAGAAAAATCCTATCTTGAAATGGAGACTAAAGGATGTTCCATGATTGACCACATGGGGTTTAGAGATACCACATAAGCCCCCCTACAAATACATATAACATCTAAGCCATTATAGCCTTAATATCCACCCTATAGGTTCGAGAGGAAGCCATTAGTGGATAGAAGCCTTAATGCAACTTTTTCTTGAGGTTTGACCCTTTCCTGAGCATATTTGGAGGGCGTCACGTGACACCTAGCATGCAACAGGTGATGCCTCGCTAGACAACAATGTCTCAACAAGCGAGGCACTATCGAAATTCTATAAAAGGGGAGTTATAAGGTGAGGGATGAGATATGAGTTGGATCTTAGTAGTAATATCCTAGGAACTCACATCATTCAAGTTTCTAGTGGCCTCTAGAATATCCAACTCATCTCTCACCCCTCGCCTCGTAACTCCCCTTTTCTAGAAGTTTGACAATGCCTCTCTTGTTGAGACACTATCGTCTAGTGAGGCCTTGCTTGTTGCATGCTAGGTGTCATGTGAGGCCCTCCAAAAATTCTATGGAAAGGGTCAAAACTCAGGAAAAAGTTGCATTAAGGCTTCTATCCACTGATGGCTTCCTCTCTAACCTGTAGGGTGGAGATTAAGGCTATAACATAAGCGTTGTCCAATACAATACATGAGTGAAAATACAACCGAACTTTTGTCTCATCATGGCACAATAAGGCACATAGTCTACTCATATGATGGTATACATATGACAAAAAAATATAGGGTACATTGAGGTGAATATGCGGTGTAACATACTCTATGTAAGAGTGCATGAGAAATCAAGAATTTGAAAAAACGATAAAGTTGAAACAATCCCAAAAGATATATATTAGATCTCGGAGAGGGATGAAGACATAAGTTCCTTGTTCCTTCCCATATAACATAAAATAAAGTAGGAAATTACATGGATACCAATTATATAGATCATGATTAAAGGAGCTTACATGACAATGGAATCATTAGCCACATCCATGAAAGCATAATTCTAATGTATGAAGGCAAAGCAAAGTGCATGAACAGTAAATCTGATGCTCATGCTAAAGAGATTATTTATCATAATCTATCTTACCTAGATGTTCCATGGCATGAGATGTTATATTTGAAGAATTCTTTTAGGATTTGTTCATTTAAGGGAAGTGACAGTTTCTCACCATCCAAGTAACTAAGGTAGAAATGATTTTCACCTGAAAAATTATCAATTTTGTATGGACCCAACCACAAAATTTTGTACTTGCCACACTTTCCTAATTTTTCATTTCTTTTATTCCACATGAGGACAAGATTTCCTTTTTGAAAAGTCCTTGGTTGAGACTTTTTTATCGAATTTACCTTTAAAATTTTCTGAATTCTTTGTAAAGCGATTGAAGGACTTCCTTGAATTGCATCATGGTTAGAGGATAACTGCTGAAAAATATGGTATATTGGGATATTCAAGTGAATGGGAAATGTAGTTCCATCCCATATACTAATTCAAATGGGATTTTCCCTATGTATTCTTTCTTTTTTGTCCTATCAGTGTATAATGCATGCTTTGTTTTAATATCCCAACTTTTCTTATTACTCCCCGCTATATTTTTTATTATGGTCATCAAATTTTTATTACTGGATTCCGCAAGACCATTTACTTGAGGATAATAGTTGGTGGCTTTGGCATTTCCAGTAGAAATATTTGTTGGAACACCAAACCTAGTGATGATTTTATCTTCTAGAAATTCTATCACTGTAGTATCATTCACCCTTTTAGTAGGTATTGCTTCAACCCATATAGTAAGGTAATTAGTAGCCATGAGAATCCATCGATAATTGTTTCTTGGATTATCCTTAAATTCACTTATGAAGTCAAGGCCCTATTGTTGGAAGAGTGCTTCCACTACAACTGGATATAAAGGAAAATTGGATAAATGTTTCCTTCTTGTGAAGAGTTGACAAGGTTAACAAGATATTACAAACTTATGGACATCGGGGAATACAGTGGGCTAATAATAACCACCCCTTAGAATATTATGGGTTGTTTTATCACTACATAATGTCCACTTCATAACCCCTCATGAAATTTTTCCATGAGTCTCTTTTATTCCTTGTATCCTTAAAATACATCTAACATGGACATCATCCCTAATCCTACAATCCTTTCTAATAAACGTTCCATGTTGGGTAATGGATAGTTATCCTTTTTTGATAACATATTCAAATTTATAAAGTTGACACGTAACCTTATTTATCCATTTTTCTTCCTTACAACCATAAGATTAGCTACCCAAGTTGAATTTATTGTGGGAGATATAATCTCGGCTTCCAACATCTTTTGCAATTCCTTTTGGATAAGAGGTGCTAACTTTGGATTTATGTGTCTTAAATTTTGCCTAAAATTATTGCCATCCTCTTTCAACAGGATAGTATATTGGATAATATCAGCCTTGTAAGATTTTAAGTTCTCATAAGGCCAAGCAAATCCATCGCTATACTCTCTTATCATATTTTCATTTTCCCTTTTTTCTTCCTAAAAAATTCCTTTACCTATTTTTATGAGCTTTGGGCTTTCAAGTGATCATATATTAAATTTGATGTATTCATTAGTATCAATTTTTTCTTTCTTTTATTTATACATGTCATGCCTATCGAAGATGTTTTATAATGGAAAAATTCCAATGAGGAACTTGCTTTCCTTAATTATGAATCTTTGGGATATTCCTTTCCTTCTTCATGCCAATCTATCTCATAACCTGTGACTTATTCTAAGTTGTTCAAAAATATTAGAATCATCCTTCAAACACCTACCAATGCTCAAAATTATTTGGAACCGAGGGTTTACATATGATTTATATCTTACCTCTCCTATTAATAATTTCTCTCAAGGTTGGAGAGTTGAGGTTGCCACTGCTAAAGCTTTTTCTTGCTCATTAAAAACTCTCGAATATGCTTCTAAAGATAAGGAATAAAAAAATTCCATTTTATCACAAATCACATTCATATACCTTTTCAACCTAGTATTCTTATAAGAAAATTTATCTTTCACCTGCGTCATTACTAAATTAGAATCCCCTATAATCTTTACAAATTTAATTCCCATGTTCTTTGTTGTATCGAATCCTAGAAAGAGAACTTCATACTCAATCACATTATTTTTAGATTTAAATTCTAATATGTAGGCATATATATGGATGACATCTTTAGGGGATGAGAAAATTATGCCCCCAGTAGCCCCTTTCCTAGATTTGAGCTTTGTCAAAGTTCATTTTCCACATAGCATTAATGTATTCTCTAGGAGCTGTGGAATTTGCTAGAACAATATAAGTTCCAAGATATTCTTCAAAACAACCAACTAGTTCATTGAATCTTGGGAATATTTGCAAGGTCACATAAGTGTTTTCACAAGTGGGTATGGTAGCGTATCGATATCGAACTCAAAGGCTGAGATCTGGATGGCTTGAATGTCGAGATAGGAGGAGCTTAGACGTGCCAATCTTGCATGAAAAGAAGCATGTACAAAAACATGTAAATGAAGTACTTGGGAGGTGAGGCTCAAAGAGGAGCCTCACCTCTAAAACTAATTACTAGTAAATCACTCAGAGCTAATTAATATCACAATGAAAAATATAAAATATGGGAGAGGCCAAAATGAGTAACTTCCTATTATGAGAAGGATTTCTAGGCCTTTATATAGCATTACAAAATGGTCCATTGGACAAAGTCAAAAAGAGCTCATTAAATGAGTCTCTATTATTAGTATAATAGATCTAACTACCCAACTAACTAAGTAGTGGAAAATAAAACCCAATACAATAATGGAAAGAAATCATTAAATGAGTCTCTATTATTATAATAATAGATCTAACTACCTAGCTAACTAAGTAGTGGAAAACAAATAAAACCCAATACAATAATGGAGAGGTGGGACTCTCTTTGACCCATATAGGCAACGTGTTAGCCCAATTAATTAATAAGAAGGTGGTGGGCATCTCATTGATCCACATGGACAATCTATTAGCTTTATAGCTTTATGAATTTTGCATCCGAATTTAGACCATATACCCCCTAAAATTCGGATCATTCCTTCCCCCCTTAGAAAATGATGGTCCCCCATCATTTCACCCATGCTAAAAAGAGAAACCCCATTATTGTACCATTATGATTACAATGTGAAAATACACAATGAAGAGAAGGGTTTTGTGTGGTTGACCCATAACCATGGGTTTGTGGTTGACCCATAACCTAGTTGACAATGGCATTGTACATGGGTAAAAAAATAAAGAAATCCCAAAATTTAAAAAAATAATATGGGGAAATCATGACCTTGGGGGCTATGCACATCCTTCTGCAAATCTATTTATAACTTCTTCTATAGGTGATGTGATGTAGGAGAATTTCTCCACCTCTTCAAATGCATCAACAAACATTTCATCAGTGCACATGGAGGGAACATAACACAAAGAAGGACGCGCCTTTCCTTTCAAATTTTGAGTTGAATTTAAAATTTTAAATGCAAAATTCAATGTAATTAAATGTTTGAAGGCTCAAAGAAAACCGAGCCACTGTATTTGTACATGCTACATGTGAATTCGCCTTTAATGGATGACATGTAGATATATTTAGGTCCGATTCAGACTAGTTGTCAATTGAATGTAATTTAATGAGAGTAGGTAGTTGGAGGGAAGGCTCGAGGAGCCCCTCTTTTGTAAACAAGTCTTTGTATCAAATTTCATTATTTAGTGGGTTGTTAGCTCATGGGAGAAAAGAAGAGAGGAAAGGAGAAGAGTTGAAGGCTCTGTTGCAATCCAGCTTTGCAAACACTTGTACAAAACCATTCAGATTAATACAAAGAGTAGTTTTTCTTGCATATGAGGTGTCTGTGTTTTTATGTGTGATGAATGGTTGTTTCTGAATGTTTTCTGTGTGTTTATGAATGCTATTAGTGCATGTATGTTTCCCTTTGTAGGAATTAAATAGATTTTCCTATCTGTTAAATTTTTCTGAGTGTTATGGGCTCTTAGGCTTGTGCAAGGAGTGCATACCAGAGTAAATTGAAATACTTTGTGAAGCCAGTGAAAGGAGTGCAATTGAAATCCGTTTAAAGTTTAGAGAAGAGCATTTCAGGTGGGCACACTAGAATCATTCTCAAACTCGGAAGAGAGAAATTGTGCAAGGAGTGCACATCAGAGTTGCTAAACACTCTGAGGAAGACAATGCAAGAGAAGGCACACCAGAGTTACTGAACACTATGAGGAAGAAGGCTCTGCAAGGAGTGGATTGAGCAGGGGCAAGGAGTGTGCGAGAACTCTATTTTGAGTTCTATGAGAAGGTTTCCAAGAGGGCACACCAGAAGGTAAATTTGAGGGGGAGCAGTGCAAGTCTACATAGAGAGCGCAAAGCGTGCACAAGTGAATTTCCAGAATTCAAAGCTCAGGAGAGTTAGTGCAAGTGTGCACAAAAACCCTGCAAGGTGTGTAGAGGTTAAGGACCCTTTAAGGGTCATATTTCGAGAGAAAGTGCAAGAAGCACATAGGAATATTTTCAGAAAAATATTCAAGTCTAAAGTATCTATAATTTCAGAGGGAACAGGGAGAGTGCCAGAGGTCAACTTTTTCAAGTGACAAAGCTCAAGAGGGAGAGAGTGAGTGCTAGGAGGGTGCAAGAAACCATCTAGAGGATAAAAGGGACAAGACATTTTGAATTTAATCATTTCAAGCTTAGGAGGTGCAGCACGAGTAGAGGCCAAGAAGACAACCCTGCTCGAGGAGATCAAGGGTTGTAGCCTTTCAATTTTATCGAATAATCCTTCACTAGAAGGAAAGCATAGCCATAACAGAGGAGGAGCCAAAACTACCGTCAGATAAGTTTTGAGAAGAAATCCAGATTGTTAGATCAAAGTCCAGGAATAAGAAGGAGCATGTGGAGGAGAATAGATCCCAATTGTTGGATCTAGGCACGAGGATCGACAGTCATGGGATCTAGGTAAGAAGCACAAACATTAACTCTTAAGTCCATTGGACTTCGTCGCTTTGACATAATTGAGTCCTAGTTTTAAGTGTAAGTGAAATTACCGAAGCTCCGAAGGCCGGAGAAAATCCTGGCTGTTGGTGTCAGGAGCACGTGGCAATAGATCTGAACTTCGTTGATTCTGAGTTTGGAGGAAACATAGTGTGGTGTCATGGAATTCCCCAAAGTCCTAAAGTCCAAAGAGAATCGATATTGTCCATCATAAGGACACGTGTCATCAGATCAGAGGTAGTCCGAAAGACTGTCTATCTAGGAGAAAGAAGGTGTAAAGGCAGAAATTTGTCAGCCTCGCGAAGCTCCGAAGAGAAAAGTAAATATCCACAGTCGATTTCGGTGGATGCCTGACAGTGGATCTGGAGGTCTGGAGGTTTATCACTCTGGAGGAACATAGTTGTAAGTTTGATAGAGTCGAGGACTCCTGGAGGCCGAAACTAATCTCGATTGTCTGTCGAAAAGGACATGTGGGTCACAGATCCCACACTATGCGAGTTCACCAATTCGACACTCCAGAGGATTAGTGACATTGTATCGCAAGAACACTTGAATTCCCGGAGCCCAAAGTAGATCTAGGCGATTGATTTTTGGTGCGTGTGGTCCATTGGATCATTTCCCATGTGTATTCACTAGTCTGGAACTCCGAGAGAACTATGGAGAAGTGTTGTGAAAATATCTAAAGCCTAGAGCACAGAGTGGACAGGGACCGTTGATCAATGGAGAGAGGATAATCGTCCGATCTGTTGGTTCGGAGTTTGACACTTAGAGAGTGTTGCATGTTGGAGTGGGTAATACCCCCAAAGCCTGAATTCCCGAAGTCTTATGTGGGACATAGATCTTGGCAGATAGCTGGAGTCGTCGATCCCATAGGTGTTCGACAGTTCACCGATTCAACTATTCAGAGGAGTTGAAGTGTTGAGATGTTGAAACTACCGGAGCCTGAAGTGCCCAAAGCACCGAAGTAAGGATGCATTGATTAGGTTCCTGGTTATATCCCATGGTCATATGAGATTTCTGCTGGGAAAAAGGGGCTAGTGCCTGAACTTGATTCATAAGGAGAGTTTAGCCCACAATTTCAGCCCGAAGTCATATGATGGATCCTCACTAGCTGTTTTAAGTGTGGGGAAGGGATAAAGGACCTTTGTAAATAATTTTTGAGGGCTCAACAGGGGCTTGAGAGCTGATCTAACTCCAATTTTGAATGATCCTAGATCGAGAGGTCGAACGGGCCCCAGGAGTGGGTGGGGGCTTGCATCATGATGAAATACAATTCTGTCAAAGACCCATTTGAACTACTAAATATATATTTCCATCTATATGTGGAAATCATTCTATAGTTTCATGATCATAGATAAAAAGACATTTGAAAATGGTGGTATGCATGATCTACCTAGGTCAAATACATGCTGATATTAAATCGATGATATCTCTCAAACCAAGAATCCAAATGTGATTCCGTGAAATAACCATTTGTTATCTTGAAGAGATATTTCTAGACATATGTGGAAATCCTTCTATAGTTTCCTGAGAAGGGAGAAAAACACTGTTGAAAATGGTGGTACGCATGACCTTCTTGGGTCAAATGCATGATGAGATTCAATCGATGATATCTCTCAAACTAGGAAGCCAAATGAGATTCCACAAATTTATACCCATTTGAGACTTGAAGAGATATTTCCAATGAGATATGGTAGAGACTCTGAAATGTTGTGCAAAGGTGGAAATACCTCTTTGAAGTTGGATGAGTGTAGAGGGCCACAAAGGATGCCAAGGGTTTGTAGAGAAACATGGGTTGTTGTAGAGATTGTGGAACCTCCATGGGAAACATGGACACCCTACAAATTTGTTGAAAATGTTGCAAACCAATCGTTGTAGTGGAGCCATGTATAGATGTAGTGAATCCATGTATGGATGTAGTGAATCTACGTATGGTTCTCCTTGTAATGGTAAACGAAGATCCGAGGGTAAAAAATACCTGTAGTTCATGTGGACCAACTGTGATGCTTACAATGTATGGCCCAGAAAATGGATTCTGATAGTACCAAAAGGTGGTTGGTGATTGCTGCAAATGTTTGAACTCGCAGCATACTTCAAACCCTTGTCCTAATGGAAAGCATACCTACTCTTATACCATTGATCCAGATATCGGGGGATGAGATCTGGATGGATTGAATGTCGAGGGAGGAGGAGCTTATACGTGCAAATATTGCATGAAAATAAGCATGGACACAAACATGTAAATGAAGTACTTGGGAGGTGAGGCTCAAAGGGGAGCCTCACCTCTAAAAATAATTACTAGTAAATCACTCAGAGCTAATTAATCTCACAATGAACAATAGAATATATGAGAGAAGCCAAAATGAGTAACTTCTTATTATGAGAATAATTGCTAGGCCGTTATATAGTATCACAAAATGGTCCATTGGACAAGATAAAAAAGATCTCATTAAATGAGTCTCTATTATTAGTATAATAGATCTAACTACCCAACTAACTAAGTAGTGGAAAATAAAACCCGATACAATAATGGAAAGAGCTCATTAAATGAGTCTCTATTATTATAATAATAGATCTAACTACCCAGCTAACTAAGTAGTGGAAAATAAATAAAACCCAATAAAATAATGGAGAGTTGGGACTCTCTTTGACCCATATAGGCAACATGTTATCCCAATTAATTAATGAGGAGGTGGGCATCCCCTTGATCCACATGGACAATCTATTATTTTTATAGCTTTATGAATTTTGCATCCGAATTTAGACCATATACCCCCTAAAATGCGTACCACGCACGATAAATCCAATCGAATGTTACCTCATAAATTTATGGCATAATTCCATGATATGAGCATTCCCTAAGCATTTGAAACATCTATGACTAATACATCCATTAATAACAAGATGTTTGGGTATGTAGCTAACTTCACTTAGAGTTCCTTAATTAGACCACATACTTTAATTTCTCTATAGTCCATTTCATAGACATTCCTGTATGGCCTAGTGGTCTTTAATCCTAGATAATTCACAACCTTTAGTGAAATGACATTGGATGATGCTCCTGGATACAACATGTAATTATGGAGGAGTAAATCATTCACTATCATGAAAATGAAGAAAGGGATATGGGTACCATAAATTCGTTTCCCTTCTTTGGTTATCACTTGTGGGATTACTAGGCAATATTCATTAGTATCAATGACTTGATTTGGCTAAACAATTTTTTCCATGCCAAGTAGCTTTTTCAACTCAGTGTTTATTGAAGGAAACTTAGCTAATTTGGTTAAGGGGAATGAGAATTTTAACACTCCTAGCCCAATTTGTTATATCAATATTTATATCGGGCACAACACTTGTTCAAATCTCTCCTTATGATACTTCTTTACTTGACTCAATGAATTTCTTATTCTTTGTGAGCTTTACAAGACCTTTTCTTTCCACTTGAGGGACATTGTTTTTTCTTCGTTGATAAGTGAGTCCTTTATCTCTCCCTTCCAACATTATTTGGATTTCCTAGTAAATCTATCATAATGTATACCCTTATCTTTAACTTGTTTTATATTATCTTGAGACAAAGAGTAATATTTCCTCCCTTCAAATAGATTGTTACATGTTTTCAAGTAGTTTTTGTTATCAAGATTATTTTCTTCATCACTATTCAAATCTATGTACCTAGCACAAGTTACTTCTTCATGAAAATCTTGGAAATCGTGACAAAATGGATGAGACTCATGATCAACTACAATGGTTGGTTCTAATGGGAGAGGAGGTATTTTATTTTGAGGAGGGCCCCAATTTCTTTCTCATATTTCATTTCTTAGGGGATACCTATTTTGTGGTTGATATCTTTCCACTTGAACTAACATGTTTTGCAATGCATTACTTTGTTGAGTGAAATTGGTTTCCATTTGTTTCAATGCAACCATTATAGCGGCTAAGAGGTTAATTTTTTATCAATGGTGTTCATGGATCTTGGCTTAGGTTTCTCCCTAGAATAAGTTTCTCTTGGACGCGGGGCTAGGAAATTGGGCTTCCCTGAGAAAACCCAATCAACATCTAAACTATCCGTCTTATCTTGGGCATATTTTAGATATGTTAGTTTATATTGATTAAGAAATAATCTAAATTGGCCTTGCTAAGATAAGAATTTATATAGTATAATAATACAATGGCTGTGGTTGGTTAAATATTATGAGGAATGTCGTGAAATAACTTATCAAATATTGAATTAAATTCATCCACAATTTTGTAATTTTTAAAACTTTGAAGTAAAACAATGGATACACATTTTTAAGAAAAATGGAAAGAACAACAATGACATAGATACAATAAATATAGATATACCCTAAAGATCCTCAACTGGGAAAACTTGTAAACCTTAGAGTTGCACCTCTATCTTATTCATTGTATAAATTTGACTACACATAATACAATATTTAGGTATTCCACAACATCCAAAAACTTAATCTGTCAATATGAATTATGTTACAACCCTAATCCATTAACTGGGATTAGATTACAATGGAATAAAAACTGATTGGCCAAAAAACACAAAACAAGCCAAAAAAAATTAAAAAACAACCCTAAAACATATTTTTCATAACCATGCAAGGAATACAACACATTCCCAACATGTTTCATATTCATTCTACTTTACACTAGTTAATGCATTCAATAGAAATCTACTCTTTTTTTTCTTGCCATTTGGAAAAGAAAGTATTCCTACAACCTTCTAGAGTGCTTAAGCTATTATTGACTAAATCCATGAATAATTTACGAGCATATTTCGTTAATGATAAAGAAAAAATTTGAAAAGGACATCAAGATGTTGTAGATTTTCACTTCTAATGAAATACATAAAGGCATCACAATGGTCATTAACACTAATAACATTATCTCCATTAAATATAGGCAATCTTGAAGCAATTTACCTAGATCATGGGGTTGACCAACAATAGTAGAAAATTCAAAGGGCCCATGGCAATCAGATAGCCATGGATAAACCATTATTATTTGAGGATTAGGGAGATTTGAGTTACTTGTAAATGAATATCTTATATCTTGAATTGACTCAAAACCCAAATTATAACTATCTTCTTTGGCTTTAGGATTATGCTTGTTCAATCTTCATCTATAAACTCTTTTAGGTTAACGGATTAGATGAAGAAGACCTTGAAATGTACTTATTGTAGAATATATCTCAAGTAAAATTTATTTAGATGGAGTATTTATATAAGCTATATGAAATAAATTTAACAATTATTCTCATCAAATGAAATACAAGAAGCTATGTCCTTTAAAATCCTGGAGATGGACTTTATCCCCAACATCAGTTCCAAAATGTTACCTCACATCTAAGTGGAAAAAAACATAATCCATGGATGCAAACTTGAGGTAACCTTTGAAGAAGTACCATTGTCACCTTAGTACAACCATGGGGGATTCATCATATTGATCAACATCTTATCACGTTCATTCATAAAGGGGATTTTAAAATTATGAAAAATAGAGTCAATGTTTTGTAGGTATTTGGGGGGGG
>SNQJ01S0055114.1:17977-44427 GCA_010110895.2 Picea sitchensis | reverse complement strand
ACTCATTGGATTGCACTAGGGTACCTTGGGAGTCATTTACATCAATGGTGATTTCCCTCGCACTTGTTAATGGTTCTCATCATTGACCGGTAATCAAGTGGTTTCTACCATGTTCGACTTCAGCACCTGTAATCGCATGGCTATATTTGTACTTAAAGACAACGAAGATGAAGACCCTGGATCATGCCATTCTGGTTCAGGCTATGATGTAGTATTCATAATTTATATTGACACATAGATCCACTTTGTATGTCTCATGGTTATGTCCGAATTCGAAATCTTTAAAGCATAGATCCACATTGTATTCTCAGTGGCTATGCTGATTCATGATGACATGGATCCTGTCATTCCTGAGTCTGTACTTAAGGCTTAAAAGTACAGCGTCAAGGCATCCGAAAGTAGGTAAAATATGGGTAAGAGGGTAACGTCAACCTTCGGTAAAGGAAACTATGGAATATTTCTACGTTGACGTTGTCTAGCTTCCAACTGTTCCTGAGTAGTTATATCTTGTTCAATGGTTGCCCATGAACGTTCAAGTTCGTCCCAGTTATTAGCAGTTTTAAGGATTATGTCAAAAAGGTTTAAGGCAATATGAGTTTGGTTCGATAGTCCGATTTCAATATTAGGTTGTGTTGCTGCAAGAACAGTCATGGAGGAACGGTAAGAGTATGAAAAGATTTAAAGAGAGATTAAATGTTGTGTCGATTTGGTCGAATAAAAGAGAATTTTACACCTAAAGAATAAAATAAGAATGCAAATTGAAGGCTCTTTCCCGTAACTGTATTATATTTTAATAAAAGGTGTGAGATGAGAGAAATACATTCAGCTGCATATAATGCAAGGTTCCTGTTAAAGAGAAAACTCACATATAAACAGAAGAGGAAATTAGTAAGGAAATAACTGACATAGCAAAGAATATATATAGAATTCTGAAAGTGCAGATTGGTCTTACACCCGCTGATAGCTGGTGCAGAGGAAAGACAATAAACAATTGCAGAAAACCAAAATCCTTTCGTTATAGTAGTGGTCATACTAAAGTATAACGAAGCACATCAATTATGAACAATGGAATGAAATGAAACATGAAATACGAAGAAACAAACTTGTAACACAGTCTTGACGGAATCGAGAATCTCCAGACTTGCTTATATTAACTTCTCCTATGCAAAAACTCTATTATAATCGACACAAAAAGGTCCACCTTCTTTTCTTCTTTCTGTGATATATTTATACAATTTTATAGATCAGTTAGAATCTCAACGGTTTCACAAATTCGGTTACAACCGAGAGGAGCACAATCACTCCCTTTCTCCTATTCTATTTTCAATTGGTGCCAGGTGCTCATCTTCGCGCGGATTCGATGCAGGCACTACATTTTTCCACAAACTGAGATACGAGCTGCGAAGGTTCTGCTTGACAGCTGGCCTCGACGAAGTAACATTCTCGGGCTAACTGCTGCAGCTTGTCCCCCATTTGTGCATCGACGATGTCGAGGGCACTTAGTTGTGCATTGGGTTGGATTAAGTGCTTGTCGACTTGAGCCATGTCCACCCTGTCCATCTGAGATATATCGGCCAAATCTCTCTCATCCTTCTCTTTCAGATCAAGAGAGATCTGTTCTACATTCATTTGCATTAATGTTTCTATGTCGCCTTCACTGTCCATACCCAACATCTCGCCATCTATAGCATTGAAGGCTTCTTCTAATGAATTGGTTACTTTTTGGGCCTGTTCCTTGCCTAGGGCAATGTTATGCTCCCAATCTTTCAACAGAATGTTACCTCTAGTTTGTTCTGAGATAGTGAGTCTGGGAGAACCTGCCGAAACTCTATTGTTCATGGCTATCACCACCTCCTAAAAGGTGACCCGAGCTGCTTCTACATTCCTTTCTCTGACAGTGAGGTTCTCGGAAATCCGATGCATCAACAGAAAATCCTCTCGAATTGTTCTCACTTTGGCGAGCAAACTCTGTTGTGCAGAAGAGATCCTGCTCCGAATCTGGATCGCTCGGGATTTAAACCCCTCGACATCGATCACCCTGGTTTCAGCGGTCTCTACCTGAGCCTGCAGCTCTGCAATCATAGACCTCTATTGACCTGCCTGTATCCGACCGTCTCAGATCACTAGATGCGCTTGCTGCAACTTGGCCTTGAGCACTTCTATTTCATTTTTATCAGCTAATCGGGCCAGTTCTATCTCCGTTCTCACTTGACCTTTAGCATTTTCTATAGCTGAAGCTACTATAGCTTAGAGAGTCTTGATCAGGTGATTCTTTCTTTTAAGCTGGTTTTTTAACACTCTGACCGAAAATTGATTTGCCAATGCATACGCTCCTAGCGTTCCTGCGATCTTCATGGCAAATTGCTCATTCTTTTTGTTCTTTCCATCGGTCATAACCTTGAACTTTTTAGCAGTCGATCCTTCCACCTGGTAGAAATCCCTTTTTACCACCACTTTTCTCTTTTTGTCAAAGAAGAACTCGTTTGGAGGAAGTTCTTCTGCTATGATAGGCCTCAGTTCCTCATTAAAAATCCATCCTTCTTCTATATTTCCTTGCGTCAACTGCAAGGGGGTAACAGAAGTGATGGGTTCCCCGATTTGTTTCGCGACCTTTCCTGGGGTGACGATCGGGTCCTGCTTATTTGGAGGTTCAGAGGTCTTCGTCTCAGTTTTCGGATTCTAGGTCTCTGACGGGTCTAGATTCTGTGTCTCTGCTTCAGGCTTCTTTGTTTGCTCCCCCTCGTTCTGGCTTTTTCCTGAACCAGAAGTTGCATCTTTGGGGCCTTCATCATCCTTCGGTTCCATCTCAGAAACGCCCGGGTTCCCTCCTCGCAGCAACGTGGGAAGACATCTTCGTCTGTTTTCTTGGAATTTCAATACAGAGGCCGTGTCTTTAGGTGCTAAAGATCGGATCTGAGCTAGCACTTCCTCATAAGACCTCGCCCCTTGGAAAATGTCATCCGAGGGTGAAAACTCATGTTCAAACCTCTTTAGCCCACAATTAGCTAAATGGTTACTCACAATTTTCTGGGGATCATGTTTTTTATACTCAATGGAGACCAAACTCAGGTCTTCCAGGGCTGCAGCCTCAGCTTTGGCGTGCCCGAAATCCAATAAAGAATAAGAGTTTAGGCGAACGGGAAAAAACGACCACACCTTCTTTGAAGATTCTTTGAGTTCTTTACTCACCCCACCAATCACTGTTTGTCGGGCGATCTTGCGACACACCAGCTTGTCAGGGATGAACAGTGGTAATGCCAACAGGGGAACAATAGCTCCGAACACTCTAAAATAGGAGAACTCTACTTCCACGTACCAGTCTACTATACCACCTAGATTTGCAGCAATGCTATCCAAGATGCGAGGTGGCGGGTGACCAAAAATGGTGATGTGTAGGGGAACCATCACCCAGTTGAAAATTTCGTAAATGAATTTGTCCACTTTATTCTCCCACAGTTTGTCGTGATACTCATGTACCGGTTTTTCTTGGGTTGGATTCCAAGCCCATCTCATCAAAGGGAATGGTGTCATGGAACATACCACGTCCATGATATATGCAGACATGAAAAATGAGGACGGTCTCCCGCTTTCCCTCTGCTCCCGATACTCTGTGACCCGGTTGGCCAAATTGTCTGAGAGTATCTTTGCCCAATTAAATGAGAAACCTTATGTGACCCAAAACATGAGAGGCACCCACGCAATGTATAAATGCGATATGTCCTCCCTTCTAAATAGTCGGCATGTCATCATTTCCACATACATATACTGTGGCTCCAGCGAAGTGATTGAATAAACGCCCTGGTCATTTGCTATGAATTTCGCGAAGCGCGAAACCCACTCCTTTATCAAACCGGGAATGGTTTTGTCATATTGAGTGCACTCCTTCTCTTTGAATCCCTCCAAGAATTCAACATCATACGTGTATTCAGATGTTGTCAGGAGCTTATACATGGTTTGGATGTGCTCCGGTCTAAAAGTCCTGATCATGACCCGTTGGTCGTTCATGATAGTTCTGGTGGGTAGGTCTATGTGATCCAACGCCCATCGGATCATATTATAATATGGAAGCAAGCGTGGTCTGGTTGCTACCCTGTGCATTCCAGATTGAACAACTATCTTGTATTTAGTGTTCAAGTCATCCTTTTCATTGTCTTCGGAGTCTGAATAATTCACCAACTCAGATTACAGAATATCTGAAACAAACGACCAACTAGGGACCGAGTCGACATGCCGAGGCAAAGTGTCGGAGACATTATCCGAGCCTTGCCCTGCAACCTCGACATTCACCTTCGCTGCTTTCCATGGAGCCATAGCTGAAGCTTGTGTTTTCTCCCTTCTGCGGTAGAACTGCGTATACATGCAGAAATTAGTTTACTCAGAAATGATGAGCTCTGCGTGCTTATGAAAATGCTTTCATCATAGTAAAGTGAAACTCTTACATATATTTGAGAATTTGGTACTTTTCGAAATAAGCCTGTCAAATCGTAATTAGAAACAAATTAATTACATAAAATCCGATCTTATATGCGTGGATTTACCCTTATTCTCCATAAATGTCATAAATTTCTAGCGGTTTGACAGTTAGTTGAAGTATGGAGAGCAAATGGCTATCTAGAGAAGCGTGCAGGCCTTGGGGAGTGGGACATATTTTGATTTATTTTAAAATATCAAAACTTAGCAAAGTTAATAACTTTCTCGTTGTTCGCTGCATCATGGATTTCCTTTTAACATTTTGAATCTTCAACTCGCGAGACTGCGAGGATCGATTTTGGATTAATTAACAGTAATCACGATTTGGAGCATCATTAATTTCATAATCACTTTATTCGCCATATCGCAACTCGGAACTTCGAAGGAATTTTTTTGGGAGATTGGTACACCGAGTCGCGAAACTACGAGATGGTGATAATTAAGGCTCAATTTAGGGGAAGAAAATCTTAGATTAGGCGACTAATTAATCTTGCCATAATTATGTCGCGACTTCGTGAGTCGGGATTTTAGGCACCGTAACTTTCGAAAAGATAGTGCCGAGTG
The DNA here is from genome assembly GCA_010110895.2 of Picea sitchensis. Classification (NCBI taxonomy): domain Eukaryota; kingdom Viridiplantae; phylum Streptophyta; class Pinopsida; order Pinales; family Pinaceae; genus Picea; species Picea sitchensis. The sequence goes on along the minus strand of SNQJ01S0055114.1, from coordinate 39,393 downwards.
GCGAGATGCCGAGAACAGATTTAACCATGGTTATATTTTTACCTTTAATCCTTGACCAAGGTTATCACAAAGTACTTCGCGTTCTCAGCTATCGGGGCTGTAAAAAAGAAAATTTGGGTTTGACAAACACCGAGGCGCGAAACCCTGACGACGTCAAATCATGAGTCAAAAGATTTTACCCTAGTTAATGCCTTGGGCGAAATTGAAAATGACTTCATTGTTTCGTGACTCGGGACGTGTGAACTCAAGGATTAAAGTATCCAACTTGCGAGATCCCGAAATAAAACAAAAAGAGAGAACGTTCTTACAAAGTGGACTTGTTTTTGAAGGTATAAAAAGCATCGCTGCTTAATCGACAAGGTTGCAGAGTTTTCAAGGCTTCGGAGGAGAAAAATCAAAAGGACATTTTTAAATTTCAAGTATCAAAAATTGAAAATTGTGAAGGGTAAAAATAAAACCAGGGCGGCTCCAACATAGGCTCCAAATAGGGATCCCGCCTTCCTGTGAGGCGGGAAGAACAGTAGAACACATGCCAATATTGGGTAAATGGAGTCAGAAGCTCAAACATGCAGAAAAATTCAAGGAAAAGGATCGAAGGGGGAAAAAGACTTCGTTTTTTACCTCGAGAAGTTTTTTCAAAATCAGATACTCTTTCCAAACACAGCTGTAGTGTCTTTCACAATTTTCCCTTTCCCACTACTAACTTTGGGTATGTTTCAAGACAGTCGAAACGACCCTAGGATATTCAACAGATCTTGAGTCTCTCGTCCTGCATCAAAAGAATGAGATTATATATTTTAAATTGGGAAGTCCCGTCTGAATTTGGGATGTTGATCAGGTTTTTAGAAAGCATTGTTTACCATAGTAGAGTGATATTCATGTATAACAGCCTTACAGATATCTCAGACATTGCTTCACTCCCAGCGAGCCTGTTCAGTACCCCGGTGAAGTTGTCTGGCCCCTTTCACTGAATTTCCTTTCACCACTTCGAAAGAAATTTATGCATTTAAATGCTGAGACGAGGGAAATCATTTCTGAATTTCCTTTCATCGTCTTCCTGGACTAGGTGGGGGCAATCATTTCTGAATTTCCTTTCACCACCTGTCTTATAATTTACTTTTTAAGCACGAAGATGGGGGCAATCAGTTTGTATCAGGGCTGATATCTGTGTAATATTTTGCATTAGAGGTCTGTCAACTCATTTAAATTACTTGGTACTAAGCTTCCCTTGACCTTCACAACACCTTCGTGCTTAGGGAAAAAAGGAAATTATATTTTTTAAGGGGCATCCCGTTTGAGCAGGCTTTGATTCTTCTGATGCTGTTAAAAAACCTAGGAAAGTTAAGATCGCTCTAAACGTCCCTTCGCTTAGCAGGAGATCAAGTAGTTGTGAAGACCTGCTTTCCTATCAAGATCTGTTTCGAAACCCTCGAGGTTAGGATGAAAGACTTATATCCCTTCGCAATGACTCGGAAAGATGGTGACTTGCTAAAAGTTAGACTCGAAGATAGATAGGGTACAAGGCAACGATTTATTGACTCAAAACACAAAAGGTCAAAACAGTTCAAGACTGGCTCTTATAGATATCTTTGGGGACAGTTATTATGACTGACTGTTTTTAGATTTAGTGTATTCATTCAAATTACTTTAACTCGAAGATTATCAAACCAAGGAATAATCCTGCTATCTAACGTTCTAGCCCACACTTCCATTTGAAAAACATTACCTTGGTTTACTTTAAACAGTCTTTTATAACCTGTGTATTTCGAAAGCTCACCTTATCTTTTCTTTTCACTTTCTTTGTGCATATGAATTATCTTAGGTATCACCTGTTTTATGCCGCTCTATTTCTGACACCGACCTGCAAATCACTTTTCCTGCTAGTTTCGTCTGCAACTGGAATCCTGTAAAAAGCAAATGCGAATCTTATTGGAAATGTGTCGAGAGTTTAGGAACAAAAAACCAAAAATTAAAAGTAAATGTTCAAATGAAAATATGCGTATGTACAAAACATGAAATTTATTTATTTACGATTTTTTTTTTTTTTTTACAACTGTTATGTCATGTAATGTTTCAGATAGCACCCGTTGATAGGGGCACTGAGGACTTCTCCATCTATATTTTCCAGAAGAAAAGAATTTTTCCCTTCTGGAGCCAAGACCCTAAATGGTCCATACCAAAGGTGGTCAAATTTGCCATGCTTGGCGGCTTCTTCCCTTCTCACGTCCCATCTTAATACTAAGTCACCTGGGAGGAATTCGCTGTCTTTTGCCTTGAGATCGAACAATGCTTTCATATCATCTTGGTACTTCTGCATTTTATCCTCAACTTCCACTCTATGCTGTTGAACCTTGATTAGCTGATTAATTCTCCTGGTTACATGATTGGGTTCTTTGTTTTGATCCTGCTATAACTTCATCACTGGTAACGCTAGGTTTATAGGTAAAACAACATCTGTGCCATAGACCATTTGAAACAGCGAAATGCCGATAGACCTTTTAGTGCTGATGCGGTTTTCCCACAATGCGTACTTCAAGTGCACATGCCAGGACCTTTTATTTTCATCCAGTACCTTCTTGATTATGTTTACCAGGCTCTTGTTGGATGATTCGGCCAACCCATTTCCTTGAGGGTAATAAGAAGTGGCATGGCCGAGGACGATATTGTACTTCTGACAGAAGCTGATCATAGCCATGGATTTGAAGGCCTGGGCGTTGTCGGTAACAATCTTTCGGGGACACCCGAATCTTGACAAAATATTATCTTCCAAGAAATCGATTACCACAGAGTCTGTTGCCCTTCTGGTTGGAATGGCTTCCACCCACTTAGTAAAATAATATGTAGCTGTTAGAATCCATTTATGTTGAGCAATGGAATGGGGATTAATTTCCCCTATAAAGTCTAGACCCCATTGTTGAAATGGAGCTTCAATTTTGACTAGAACGAGTGGCAGTGCAGGGGGTTTCTGTTTACCAGCGAATATTTGACATGGGTTGCAGGCACGCACTTTGGCATTGACTTTCGAAAATAGTTTCGGCCAATATTATCCAGCCCTCAAGATCTTGTAGGCTGTGGATCTCCATGTGTGGTGTCCTCTGCAGACTCCTTCATGAAATTCCTCTATAACCCGTGGAGTTTCCGACTCAACCAAACATACTAGTAGGAACCCGAGTGGATCCTTCCAGTATAGCTGGTTTTCGGTGATGCAATATTTTACCGCGTGGAGTTTTAAAGTTCTGCATTTGGCTGATGATAGTCCATCTGGGCACTTCAGGTTCAACAAGTAGAACACAATGTCTTTGTACCAGCTCGACGATATGAACTTTTCCTCGATCTTTATTGGATCTGTTTGGTCATCCAGCTCGTACAGGTGTGTGTCTCCTTCCTCTTCTTGGAGGCAATTAATATCAAGGGCTCTAAGGTTCGACTCAACCAAGAGTTTGGCCAACCCCTGCCCCTTTATCAATTTAGCCAGCTTGACTTCCAGATCGAATTCTTGTATTTTAGCGAGCCAACGCCCTCGTTTTCCATCACTATCTGGCTGTACCAATATATTTTTCACAGCACTGGTTGGCACGTACGCGATAATTTTTGAATGTAGTACATAGGTTCTGAATGCTTTTAGCACTTTCACCATTGCGTATGCCTATTTTTCTATTATGTCATACTTTAGTTCTGCGTCTCTAAGGCTCTTGCTAAAAAATGCGATCGGCCGTTCGAATCCTTCGTCATCCTTTTGCAAGAGCACTGCGACGATAGTATGCTCAGAAGAAAACGAGAAGATAAGGAAATCTTTCAAGTAATCTGGGCTTGCTAACACAGGTGCCTCGCTGATGACTTTTTTAATATGCGCGAACGATGCTTTAGCCTCGGTTGTCCAATTTACTCTGCTATCTTTCTTCAACATTCCTGTGATCAATTTGACAATCTCAGCAAAATTGGGGATAAACCTTCGTAAAAAAATAATTGTACCTAAGAAAGATTGAATCTCTTTTACGTTTCTGGGAATATTTATAGTTTCTATTGCTTCAATCCTCTTAGGATCAATTCTGATCCCATCCTTAGATACGATATGCCCCAAAATATTACCTTCTCGCATAGCGAAATGTGATTTCTTCGGGTTCAAAGACAGACCATACCTGCGGCATTTTTCGAAAGTCTGTTTTAGATGGATCAAATGTTCTTCATTGGTTTTAGAGAAAACTGTCAAATCATAGAGGTAAATGACTATGAACTTGTCTCTTTCTCCTACGAAAGCGATATCCATAGCACGCTAGAACGTAGCCCCTGCATTCATCAAACCAAACGACATTTTGTCATACATGAATGTACCCCATGGTGTGGTGAAAGAAGTTTTTTCTCTGTCTTGCTCGTTCATGGCGATTTGGTTATACCCAGAAAACCCATCTATCATAGACATTCGATTTGCTCCAACTACCTTTTCTAGGACGTGGTCCATTTTGGGGAGCGGATAATTATCCTTGAGAGAAGACTTATTCAAGTTTCAGAAATCCACACACAGTCTGATTTCTCCATTCTTTTTTCTGACTGGGACCAAATTATCTACCCAGTACGAGTACCTCAGAGGTATGATTATTTTCGCATCTAAAAGCTTCTTAACTTCCTTTTCAATCACGGGCAACAAAATGGTGTTAATTTGCCTAAGCTTTTGCCTGAACGGCTTGACCCCGGGCTTCAAAGGTATCTTGTGCTCGATTATGGAAGTGTCATACGTTCTAAGCTCATCATAGGACCAAGAGAAAACATCTTTGTACTGTTTGAGTAGGTCTCTGTAATGGACTTTTACTTTGGGAGGGAGGAACTTAGATATCTTTACTATCCTGGATTCTTTCTCAGTTCCTATATCGCAGTCCTCCACTTCTTCTGGTTGGGGCTGCAAAGTGGATTTCACAGGTACGTCATTTTGATCGAAAAGTCTTTCTAAAGGAATTAATCCTTTTGGAATTTGGTTGTTTTTAAGGACCAACATACGATGATCCGCTATTTTTTCTCGGAAGGTTTCAGGATCTTCCCCTTCTTGCATAATCCACGCCGGGTCATTTTGATTCTCTTGGTCTGGATGAGTTTCGGAGAACTCACCTACTGCTATAAGAAATTTCTTGATTTGTTCGTCATCTTCGAAAACCTACCAGTGTTGGATATTGTCTAGTATAGACGGTTTGTATCTGATTTCGATGTAATATTTCAGTTTGATGGTCGTGGGAGGAGAAAAGGTTGAAGCTGCCTTGGCCAATGCATCAGCATGTAGACTTTTTGTGCGAGGGATAAAATGGACCTTTACAAATGAGAAAAAGTTTTCCATCAAATCCCAAGCACAATTTCTGTAGGTTCTTAGTCTGGGATGCTTGGCTAGGTACTGTCGGTTCACTTGTCTTACTATCAACTCCTCGTCACCGTATACCTTCAAGTTTTTTATATTCAATTTCTTGGCAGCTTCTAATCCTAAGATCAATGCTTCATACTCACATACATTGTTAGTGTAATCTATGTCCCACTGCAAATGATAGGAGAAAGGAACAATGAACTTACCTTCAGGTGCTACTAAAAGTATCCCAACACCAGCTCCCTTGGAAGACGAAGCCCCATCGAAATACATTTTACATATACCAGTATTACACAACTCTTCTGTCAAGGGGCTTAACTCTTCTTGTTTTCCCTCGATTGCTTCCAGGCAACCATCCAGACCATCATCAAAAGACAAGATGCAATTTCCCAAATCTTGGTCTGCTATGTAAATGGGAAAGTTATGCGAGTTTTGAGGGTCACTGACCGTGTATGCTAATCTTGTTTCCCTGTATAAACGAGTAAACTAACCACCGAAAATAGGGATCGTGGCATAATACATGTCTAACTAAAGAGAACCCCCCAATTTGGCTCCCCATGACCTAGATAATAGCATACCATATTTAGGGGGGATATCGACGATAACCACGTCCATCATGATACTCTTAACAGGGACTTATGCCAGGGTAACCACCTGATCCTTTATCATTCCCATGCATTTAACCTTCCTCAAATCAAAAGAGTATAGATTCCCATAAGGTCTTGTGATTTGGAGGCCTAGCTTCTCCATAATAATTTTGGGCATAACATTATGAGAAGCTCCAGAGTCTAACATACAATTATGCAGCAATTGGTCATGTATGTTTAGGGTGATATAAAAAGGAGCGATGTTGTCTTTGGATCCTTCAAAATGGGGACCAAAATTGATGTTAGGTCTATCATCTTCCAGGTTTATAACATTAGACTGACTTTCTAGCTCATAGACACCCATCGCTTTGGCAATTTGCTTCCGATAAGTGGGATTTTTTGCTAATTCTACCAAAGGAATAGGTATCTTAATTTTGTTTAACTCATTTTCAAAACTGAAAGATGTGTTTACCTTGTCCGTTTCTTTGGTTGAGACTTCCAAATTTTTTCTTTCCAACTTACTTGTCTGGATCGCTTTATCACTCGTGATCCTAGTTGAAGGTGTAACTTTATCTACTGGTTCAGTTTCTTGTGTTTGAGTTTCAACCTTTTTTACCTCGGACTCTTGAGTGCTCGCTATCTTGGTTTTGTTGCTGGATAACAAGGTCTCTTCAGAAGGAGGTTCATAAGCTTGACCTTTTTGAAGGATTTTCTTAGTTTGGTTCATTGAGGTGGGCTTACTCTTAGATATTAAGTTGTATTTTGGTTGAAACTCGACCATTATCATCTTTGTTTCTGGTTGAGATACAGAGGGATCAGTGTGATCACCTTATTCATCCTCATTAGGCGGTTGTGGGGTGTTCAAAGATTTTTCATAGTCTTCACGAGTCAGATACGACTACGAACAGTTATCACCAAAATTCGTGACTTCATCTTCTGAATCTCCGAAATCTTGGAGGTCGTTTGCTCCTATAAAATTTTCGTTCTTTAATGGAGCTTGTATTTTTTGATCCTCGTTCTTTATTTGTCTCTGTTGATTTTGGGGATTTGGGTTTCTTCTGAAATCCTTTTTATTAGAAGAATCAGCTTTAAACTGGTCCAACTCCATCCTAGATATTTTGTTGGACAACTCTTTAATTACTCGGGCCATATCATCTACTCTGTCATCAGTGTATCTATTTGACCCCGAAGGACCCGTTGGTTCTCTGTAGCGTCTATTTTTGTGGTTGATTGTTTCTACTTTAGCCTTTAATTTACCTGAAGCCATCATATTAGATTCTATTTCGACAGCATCATATTGCATTCTATTTAGGGTGGCTCCTCTTCTTTCTCGCAAAAGTAGAGCGAAATCCGGCTCAAAAGCTCACGCGAAGGTTACTTTAGCTGAGGGTTCGAAGGGTTTAACAGCAGCTGGAATCTTATTATACAGTTTGTTGAATCTCAGAATAAATTCCATGACTGTTTCTGAGTTCTTTTTCTTTAGGGACCCAAACTCGGTAAGGTAATATAAGTGATCTTTTCGCTCTCCCCATTGTCTGAGGAAAGCATCTTCCAAAGCATCATATGTCTGGATAGAAGCTGCAGGGAGGCTCCGAAACCAAGTTCGGACCTGTCCTTCAAAAGTTTGGACAAGGAGTCTCGAATAGACATCTTTGTGCTCGATACCATAGACGTCTGTGAATTGGTCAAATAAATTTATATGCTCGGCTGCGGTTAGGTCTCCCTCCCCAGTGAACTTAGGAATATTTTTGATGTAATTTTCAGGAAGATCGTGAAGGGGGACGGGAAAAACCAGGGGAGCGTATCTCACTGCTACTTTTGCGAATACTCTAGGAGGAGGGACATACCCTTGACCTCCACCTCCTCCTCCAAGAGCGCCTCCACCACCTCCTCCGGCAGCTGCCATCGATTCAGGTGTAGAAAATGAGTGTGTAACACACTTTTTGGAATCAGGTGAGATCGAGAAATTCTGTCGAAGAAAAGCTGGTACGTCAACTATCAACAAACTTTCTAGAGGACCCTTTTCCTTGTGTATGGATGGGAAAGTCGAATGAATCTCACTCCTAACTTCAGAGAGGTTTGATGTCAGATCTTTGGTATCAAACAGAGGACTGCATGAAGTAGAAGGTTCTGAATGACGTTTAGTCTTTAAATTTTTTTTGGGATCAGTAACAGGTGTAATCAGCTTACCATCCGGGTTCTGTCTGGTATTCCTTCTACCGAATGCCAGTTTATTTTTTCATGGAGTCGCCAAGTGAAAGATTGAAAAGACTTAAAATTGTGTGTACTCAATGTTCACTATCAAGGAGTAGCACTTTCAACGAAATAAATGTCGTTTTCCCAGGGAAAAAGATTTCGTAACTTCGGTCCTTGGAAATGACGCCATAAAGATGTTGTCCCTGAGTCTGTACTTAAGGCTTAAAAGTACAGTGTCAAGGCATCCGAAAGTAGGTAAAAGATGGGTAAGAGGGTAACGTCAACCTTCGGTAAAGGAAACTAGGGAATATTTCTACGTTGGCGTTGTCTAGCTTCCAACTGTTCCTGAGTAGTTATATCTTGTTCAATGGCTACCCATGAACATTCAAGTTCGTCCCGGTTACTAGCAGTTTTAAGGATTATGTCAAAAAGGTTTAAGGCAATATGTGTTTGGTTTGATAGTCCAGGTTCAATATTAGGTTGTGTTGCTACAGGAACAGTCATGGAGGAACGGTAAGAGTATGAAAAGATTTAAAGAGAGATTAAATGCTGTCTCTATTTGGCTGAATAAAAGAGAATTTTACGCTTAAAGAATAAAATAAGAATGCAAATTGAAGGCTCTTTCCCGTACTATATTATATTTTAATAAAAGGTGTGAGATGAGAGAAATACATTCAGCTGCATATAACACAAGGTTCCTATTAAAGAGAAAACTCACATATAAACAGAAGAGGAAATTAGTAAGGAAATAATTGACATAGCAAAGAATATATATAGAATTTTGAAAGTAACACAGTCTTGACGGAATCGAGAATCTCCAAACCTGCTTATATTAACTTCTCCTATGCAAAAACTCTATTATAATCGACACAAAAAGGTCCACCTTCTTTTCTTCTTTCTGTGATATATTTATACAATTTTACAGATCAGTTAGAATCTCAACGGTTTCACAAATTCGGTTACAACCGAGAGGAGCTCAATCACTCCCTTTCTCCTATTCTATTTTCAATTGGTGCCAGGTGCCCATCTTCGCGTGGATTCGATGCAGGCGCTACATTTTTCCACAAACTGAGATACGAGTTGCGAAGGTTCCGCTTGACAGCTGGCCTCGGCGAAGTAACATTCTCGGGCTAACTGCTGCAGCTTGTCCCCCATTTGTGCATTGACGATGTCGAGGGCACTTAGTGGTGCACTGGGTTGGATTAAGTGCTTGTCGACTTGAGCCATGTCCACCCTGTCCATCTGAGAGATATTGGCCGAATCTCTCTCATCCTTCTCTTTCAGATCGAGCGAGATCTGTTCTACATTCATTTGCATTAATGTTTTTGTGTCGCCTTCACTGTCCATACCCAATAGCTCGCCATCTATAGCATTGAAGGCTTCTTCTAATGAATTGGTTACTTTTTGGGCCTGTGCCTTGACTAGGGCAATGTTATGCTCCCAATATTTCAACAGAATGTTACCTATAGTTTGTTCTGAGATAGTGAGTCTGGGAGAACCTGTGGAAACTTTGTTGTTCGTGGCTATCACCACCTCCTGAAAGGCGACCCGAGCTGCTTTTGCATTCCTTTCTCTGACAGTCAGGTTCTCGGAAATCCGATGCATCAATAGACAATCCTCTCGGATTGTTCTCACTTTGGTGAGAAAACTCTGTTGTGCAGAAGAGATCCTGCTCTGAATATGGATCGCTTGGGATTTAAACCCCTTGACATCGATTACCCTTCTTTCAGTGGTCTCTACCTGAGCCTGCAGCTCTGCAATCAAAGACCTCTTATGACCTACCTGTATCCGACCGTCTCAGATCACTAGATGCGCTTGCTCCATCTTGGCCTTGAGCACTTCTATTTCATTTTTATCAGCTAATCGGGCCAGTTCTATCTCCCCGCTCACTTGACCTTTAGCGTTTTCTATGGCCAAAGCTACTCTGGCTTTGAGAGTCTTGATCATGCGATTCTTTCTTTTAAGATGGTTTTTTAACACTCCGACCGAAAATTGATTTGCCGATGCATATGCTCCTAGCGTTCCTGCGATCTACGTGGCGAATTGATCATTCTTTTTGTTCTTTCCATCGGTCATAACCTTGAACTTTTTAGCAGTCGATCCTTCCACCTGGTAGAACTCCCTTTTTACAACCGCTTTTCTCTTTTTGTCAAAGAAGAACTCGTTTGGAGGAAGTTCTTCTTCTCTGATAGGCCTCAGTTCCTCATTAAAAATCCATCCTTCTTCTATATTTCCTTGCGTCGATTGCAAGGGGGTAACAGAAGTGATGGGTTCCCTGATTTGTTTCGCGACCTTTCCTGGGGTGACGACTAGGTCCTGCTTCTTCAGAGGTTCAGAGGTCTTCGTCTCAGTTTCCAGATTCTGGGTCTCTGACGGGTCCAGATTTTGGGCATTTGCTTCAGGCTTCTTCATTTTCTCCCCCTCATTCTATCTTTTTTCTGAACCAGAAGTTGCATCTTTGGGGCCTTCATCATCCTTCAGTTCCGTCTCAGAAACGCCCGGGTTCCCTCCTCGCAGCAACGCGGGAAGACATCTTCGTCTGTTTTCTTGGAATTTCAATACAGAGACTGTGTCTTCAGGTGCTAAATATTGGATCTGAGCTAGCACTTCCTCATAAGACCTCGCCCCTCAAAAAATGTCATCCTAGGGTGAAAACTCATGTTCAAACCTCTTTAGCCCACAATTAGCTAAATGGTTACTCACAATTTTCTGGGGATCATGTTTTTTATACTCAATGGAGACCAAACTCAGGTCTTCCAGGGTTGCAGCCTCAGCTTTGGCATGCTCGAAATCCAATAAAGAATAAGAATTTAGCTGAACAGGAAAAAATGACCACAACTTCTTTGAAGATGCTTTGAGTTCTTTACTCACCCCGCCAATCACTGTTTGTCAGGCGATCGCGCGACACGCCAGCTTGTCGGGGATGAACAGTGGTAATGCCAGCGGGGGAACAATAGCTCCGAACACTCTGAAATAGGAGAAATCTACTTCCACATACCAGTATACTATACCACCTAGATTTGTAGCAATGTTATCTGAGATGCGAGGTGGTGGGTGACCAAAAATGGTGATGTGCAGAGGCACCATCACGTAGTTGAAAATTTCGTAAATGAATTTGTCCGCTTTATTCTCCCACAGTTTGTCATGATACTCATGTACCGGTTTTTCTTGGGCTGGATTCCAAGCCCAGCTTATCAAAGGAAATGGTGTCATGGAACATACCGCGTCCATGATATATGCAGACATGAAAAATGAGGACGGTCTCCCGCTTGCCCTCTGCTCTCGATACTCTGTGACCCAGTTGGCCAAACTATCTGAGAGTATCTTTACCCAATTAAATGAGCAACCTTCTGTGACCCAAAACATGAGAGGCACCCATGCAATGTAGAAATGCGATGTGTCCTCCCTTCCGAATAGTCAGCATGTCATCATTGCCACATACATATACTGTGGCTCCAGCGAAGCGATTGAATAAAATCCCTGGTCATTTGCTCTCAATTTCGTGGAGCGCAAAACCCACTCCTTTATCAAACCGAGCATGGTTTTTTCATATTGAGTGCACTCCTTCTCTTTGAATCCCTCCAATAATTTAGCATCATACGTGTATTCAGATGTTGTCAGGAGCTTATACATGGTTTGGATGTGCTCCAGTCTAAAAGTCCCGATCGTGACCCGTTGGTCGTTCATGATAGTTCTGGTGGGTAGGTCTATGTGATCCAATGCCCATCGGATCATATCATAATATGGAAGCAACCGTGATCTAGTTGCTACCCTGTGCATTCCAGATTGAAGAACTATCTTGTATTTAGTGTTCAGGTCATCCTTTTCATTGTCTTTGGAGTCTGAATAATTCACCAACTCAGATTACAGAATATCTGAAACAAACGACCTGCTAGGGATCGAGCCGACACTCCAAGGCGAAGTGTCAGAGACATTGTCCGAGCCTTGCCCTGCAACCTCGACATTCGCCTTCGCTGCTTTCAGTGGAGCCATAGTTGAAGCTTGTGTTTTTTCCCTTCTGCGGTAGAACTGCGTATACATGCAAAAATTAGTTTACTCAGAAATGATGAGCTCTGCATGCTTATGAAAATGCTTTCATCATAATAAAATGAAACTCTTACATATATTTGAAAATTCGGTACTTTTCGAAATAAGCCTGTCAAATTGTAATTAGAAACAAATTAATTGCGTAAAATCCGATCTTATATGCGTGGATTTACCCTTATTCTCCATAAATGTCATAAATTTCTGGCGGTTTGAAAGTCAGTCGAAGTATGGAGAGAAAATGGCTATCTCGAGAAGCGTGCAGCCCTTGGGGAGCGGGACATATTTTGCTTTATTTTAAAATATCAAAACTTAGCAACGTTAATAACTTTCTCGCTGTTTGCTGCATTGTGGATTTCCTTTTAACATTTTGAATCTTCAACTCGCGAGACTGCGAAGACCGATTTTGGCTTAATTAACAGTGATCGCGATTTGGAGCATCATTAATTTCATAATCACTTTATTCGCCATATCGCGACTCGGAACTTCGAAGGAAAGTTTTTGGGAGATTGGTACACCGAGTCGTGAAACCGCGAGATGGCGATAATTAAGGCTCAATTTAGGGGAATAAAATCTTAGATTAGGTGACTAATTAATCTTTCCATAATTACGTCGCGACTTCGTGAGTCGGGATTTTAGGTGCCGTAACTTTCGAAAAGATAGTCCCGAGTGGCGAGATGCCGAGAACAGATTTAACCATGGTTATCTTTTTACCTTTAATCCTTGACCAGGGTTATCACAAAGTATTTCGTGTTCTCGGCTATCGGGGCTGTAAAAAAGAAAATTTGGGTTTGATGAACGCCGAGGTGCGAAACCCCGACGACGTCAAATCATGAGTCAAAAGATTTTACGCTAGTTAATGCCTTGGGTGAAATTGAAAACGACTTTGTCGTTTCGTGACTCGGGACGTGTGAACTCAAGGATTAAAGTATCCAACTTGTGAGATCCTGAAATAAAACAAAAAGAGCGAACGTTCTTACAAAGTGGACTTGTTTTTGAAGGTAGAAAAAGCATCGCTGCTTATTCGACAAGGTTGCGGAGTTTTCAAGGCTTCGAAGGAGAAAAATCAAAAGGACATCTTTAAATTTCAAGTATCAAAAATTGAAAATTGTGAAAGGTAAAAATAAAACCAGGGCGGCTCCAACAGATCCAAAATGTATGTTTAGTGGCCATGAATCATTTGACACTTTGTAATATGAGTATGGGAATGCCTACCTCGGACAATGGTATATTATTATGATGATGCTTGACTATTTGCAAGTTCCCGACTGGTGCGCTCTTTGTTTCCGACACACACACACACATTTTACAAAGTATTTCGGCTGTCACGAGTTCCAGCCTCATACTTTGGGGGGAATTATGTTACAAATTATTTTGGTCATCTTAATGATCCATTGACAAACATGTGTTCATGTTCCCAAAAGAGCCTATCTTCATGAGAAAGGTGACTAGCTTTCTCTTCCAAAAAACCTTATTAAGGAGGGTCATCACAAGTTGCACCATAAGCAGGGTGTGATGATGCCTGGTCATCGCAGGATGCCCTAAAACTATTTGCGATGTCTCCACAGGATGTTTTATAGCTGGGGTGTGACTATGCCAAAAGGCTAAGAAAAGGTTGAACCTCACAAAATTTCTAGAAGGGGATATTCTAGAATATGAGGTGGCATTCGTATGGTTGGGATTCTACTCGCTTCTATGATTTGGTGGGATCATCCTAATCTCTTTAACCATCTCTCTTTCCCCTATATAAAGAGGGATTTCTCATGGAAAAGGATAAGGTTGATTCATGCAATATTATTATTGAATAGGCTAAGGATTGGATGAGAACTTCTACTTAGTTCATACTTGAGGGCTCTATCTTAGTTCATCAAGTCATTGTGGATTTTCTTCATTCAAGTTTGGAGCAAGTGTGTGTGTTGAAGCAAAGGGTCATTGGAAGGGGACCTTGTAACATCAAGGCTTTGGTTGTAATCTGCACTTTCATTATTATATAATACAGTGATATTTTTCTTTCCCATAAAATTCATCTCATTTTATTGTATGATTCCTTGATCACATACATAGGTTCTCTTTGAGTATGCTGTATTTCTTTCACTTTGGTTGGCTTGTGTTTTCTTGCAGATCTGATATCACAGGAGCACTGGAGTGGAGCTAGGACGACGACAATGAGAGGAAGCGATATTTAAACTATATGTCTCTTATCTTTTGTTTGATAGTAAACTCAATGATTAGAGCTTAGGGAAAGCATCATTTCCTGTTTTGTTTTGTTCTAGATCTAGGTAGATCTAGGGAGATCTATTTATGTCTACATTTACCGATAAGTCCCATAACAGTAGGTATCAAGGCACCAAGTACATTCTTACAAGTGTGAATAAAGGAGTCGGGATAGAACACTTGAAGAATCCATCGATCATGAGACATTGATGTATTCCCAACTGTCGATGGTGAGAGAACCTACCACTAATGACTGCAAGCCTCTAGGTATCATCTCTAGAATAGATGAGATGAAGTCGATGGAAGGAGACCCACTGAAAGGATATCATTAAGGCATCTCTCATCATTCAACACAAGGTACAAAGCAGGAGCTTGATGATTTGGAGGAAATTGTACGAAGAACATGTTCACGAACCAACGACCTTGTGCATCTTTCACATGTGCCAGGTGCAACCAATACATGAAAAATAACCTCTGAATAGTAGACAATAAGGAAAAATACTGAAAAAGGTGAGGAAACCACCAATAAGGCTAATGGAATCCAAGGCACTGCACAAATCCCAATGTGTGAATATATGTCTTGCTATCGAAAAGAAGGGAAACCACCCAATCAACGACCAATGATGAAATGTCGACTGTTGGGTTCATGGTTACCTACCAATGAGGACAGTAGGACCAGGGTGTGCCATAGGACTAGAACTTCATGTGATTCTGAGACAAACTGAGGGTATGGTCGACATGCAAAGTCAAGAGTTCTAATGAATGGTCGACACAAGTTGATATACATCCTTTGAATAAGAGCATGAGACATATGGAAGACTCTGGCAGCATAGAATCAATGATGAAACTTTGAGATGCAGGAGGCATCAATCAAACTCTCCATAGGGACTGGAAGAGTAACCAGTTAGAGAAGTAAACTCTATGTAATGAGCTCAACTTCCTAAGGTCATGCTAAATCCAAAATTATGATGACAAGTGGACTAAAATTTTTTGTTCTCTGTTCAAAGGCGACATGACTGCTACCAATATAAGATAATACTCCCTTCCCACCCGTCTTTTTTTTTTTTTCATATTCAAATGAATGCTATGATACAAAGCAGGAAACGAGTGTCACAAGTAAGAAAAACTAGTTCCAGTAGTGGAACATACCTATGCTCAATGCAAGGAGGTACATGCGGGAGATGGACACTCAGGGAATGTTCCCTCCTGGGTATAGGGTGTCAAGATGAAAAGGATATAAACAAGGCTCTGCTTGGTTGAGGATGCAAAAATTCTGAGGTAAACGACTGATAACACAAAGCAAGAATCGACAATAGGCTCAATGCTACAAGCAAGGGCATGAGATGCAATCATAACTTAAAACCAAAAAATGTCCTTTTTTCATAATATTAGTATACTTGGTTTGAAAAAGGGATAAACTTGCACCAAATAGACATCCTTTCAAATCCAATTTACGAGTGTTAAAGGGACAAGTTCACTCGACAATCCTTTCTCTTTTTGAGAATGAGACGGAAAAGAGATTAAATCAAACTCGCTTGGGAGGCCTCTAGGTATAGGTCATCATGTTTATGAGTGAGAAATGAGGTTCAACATAAAGTCATGTATTAGATATAAGGGACTCCCGGTCCTATGTAAAGAATCTCTGCATGGGAACCAAATGAAGCAGAAGATCTAACTAGGGTACCCATGTTCGGTAAGTCTCTACCATTCAATAACAACACTTCTAGTAGCAGATAGAAGGTTTTGTGTTGCTATAAAATGGGTTTGTACTTAAGGCATATGAGTGATAGTCATAGGACTATGCAAGTGTGCATGATGGAATGGATACCTATCCTATATGTTGGGTAGCGAAAATATCTATTTGAAGTTATGAACGATCGACATAATGTTGAAAACCATAAGAATCCCTGGACAAAACTACAAAAACCAACTCAATCCACTGTCATATTAGTCCATTAGGTGAAAATATTATCCGAAGCTATGTAAAGTGGGTAAAAATTTGCTATAAATAGTAAAAAAAACCAAATTTACTATACCTTTTTTATTTTTTACCCAAATAGTGGATTTTGGACCAAATTATCTCCGAACTTCAATTGGTGATTGCAGGAGCTACAAGTGAAGGAATCGACAACCATCTGGACCAGGTAATTCCTCTTCCCCTTCTCTTTCTTTTCAATGGATTACATTTTGTATTTAGGTTTCAATTTTTAAGTTATTTAGGGCACAAATTAGAAGTTTAGATGTACGTGGGCTACCATTCATCGAGTCATGTATACACATGATTATACGCAGTTGTCTAGAAGAAAACTAGCATATACTCAGCCCTATATGCACCTGTGAACGTTGTAGCCCATGTATATGTCTGTAAACATTGTTTTTTAATGATTTCTAACTCAAAAAATGTGTTGGCCCCTGGTTATGGAAGTAAGCGAAGATTAAGGAAGAAAATATGGAATGTGAACTATGCAGAATACACAGTGATTGATACTAGGTTGAAGTGAGAAGAAGAGTAGAAAAGACAAAGAGAAGTAAGAGAAATCAAGTCGTTGGATGAGGAGATCGAGGATGATAGATCAACAAGGATGACAGATCCTGGACAACTCAACAAGCGAAAAAAACCACCAATGGATGCTTTGAGAGCACCGCGTGAGAAAGAAGGAAAGACAGGCTCGCAAAGCCCTGAAAATGCAGGTCAAGTTGACCTAGGGTTTTGGCACTTAGGTTTTGGCCTAAGGATGTTGGTAAGATATTTTAATGTATAAATAAAGGTCAAGAGGACTTGGGATGGGTTTGTTGTTGTTCATTCTGAATGGGAGTCATTGATGTTATTAGTGATTACCGAGAGAGGGAGGAGTATTGTGTTGGGAGAGAATCTTGTATTGTAAGATCTTCAGCTAGGTGCGAAGATCAACCCTGCAGCTGGGTGTGCAGGGAAGGGGAACAAAGAGAAGAGAGAAAGAGAGAAAATATGCTAGCTAAGAGTGCAGATAGAATTGTATGCTTTCACCTAATATATTATAAAGCACAGTTATGTGGACGTAGCCCTAGGGAGAGGGTGAACCACGTATATCTTGGTGTTGTGTGTGATTGATTTTGTGTTCTCTTTTTCATTGATATACTGTTGATGCAATATTGTGTTAGATATGAGATATAACTTGCACAGTAGGTTTAAGGGAGATAAAAGAATAACTAGGTTGTTGTGTATTATACCTTAATTCCACTTGCATTTCCTCTGGTTGTAGACACCTGTGTCCTGTAGCCCCCTATTGTTACTTCAAGTGAGACTGCATCTACTTCACAGGTGTTGCCGAAAGGGATAATAGTTAGGGATTTTTGGTGCACTCTTGGAGCTGAACCCTGGGTCTACCCCTGTGCCAACAAATGGTTTTGTTGCTGGGACAAGAATCTTCTTGAGGGAATGTCAAGGTGGTTTCCATAGAAGACAAAGATTCATAAGTGGATAGAAGATCAAGAAAAAGACTTTACAGAAGCCCAAAACAAGAACCCTAAGCTTAGCACTGAGCACTGGTTGGGAAGGTATATCTTTACTGATATACACGAGATTTTCTTTGGAGGAATTCATCAGGATCTATACGAGTGGTTAGCTAGGTTAGCAGATACCCAGTTTGAGATCAGATCTAGACCACCTATGGTTTGGACATCAGCACTGATCAAGAAGGTCAAGAGAGTTGATAACGCTATGTCAAGAGAAGTATACCACTGGTTTGATAGTACCATTGGAGGATATATCACTGAGTTTGTTGTTGACATAGTAGAATCATATAGTCAAGCAGAGAGATACTTCTTCAAGGGACCTAGAGGAAAATTTTTACAATTTCTGAAGTTGAGGATCAAGATTCTATTACATGAGAAGAACATCTTGAAGGTACAGTAGTTGGTTCGATTGAAAATCTAATGTTGAATAATTCAGATAGTGACAACGATGCAGAGGTGGGACATACGTGCAGTGGAAGAATCTTCAGAGAGGTCCCTCTGGTGAACTTGTTTGAACAGAACCACAAACCACTAGTACAAGATGAAGGGTTTTACAGTGGAGAGGAAGAAGAACTGTTGAATGAGGAACATTCAAAATCCGGTAGGACAGAGGAAGGAAATACTGAAGAACCTCACCGAGAAGAATCAAAGACTTCAGGAACTACGTAGACTGTTGAAGTAAGTATTATTACTCGTCCTGTTGTTTTAGCAACATTAAGCAATTAGAGTAATCATAGTCACCAACGCACTCAAAGAACTGTCACTAGCAGTCCAACACATACTCAGTCAGGAAACCTAGGAAGATCTATGGAAGATGAGATGAGGTTACCCACCTTTAGAGGAGATGGATCTGAATATCTTGATTAGCACTGGTTTCTATGTGAAGTTGTGTGGAGTATTAAGAATGTCACTGACGAAGTTGTTAAATGAGCTCAGTTTAGTACTACCCTGAGAGACCGCGCACTGAGCCAGTACATGAAGTTTGTCCAAGGAGTTGTCCAGCCAAAACCGCTAAATGAGATCAAGACTATGTTGATTTTAGAATTCAATAAACCCAAGTCAGAGTCACAATGCATTACAGAACTGAAAGAAATAAAGCAAAAAGTAGCTGAACCTATTTGGGAGTTTGATCAGAGGTTTAAGAACTTAACATGCCATTTGATTTTTTAGATCCCAGATTAGAAGAACAAGGAATGGTTTATTGTTTCCCTCTTACCACACATCAAAGTCCCTCTGATGCAACAAAATATTGCTTCATAGGATGAGGCATTGGAGATCGCCATGAAACTAGAATCAACTCCTATGGCAGAATCCAGCTCAGGTATGAGTCAAATCTTGAGTCAGCTAAATAGATTATCTTTGCAGGTCAAAGATATGACTAAAGACAAGGGAAAATATAAAAGAGAAGATATCTGGTGCATTAGATGCAAATCAAAAGGCCATGACAAGGAACACTATCCCCTATTTCATTAGTATTTGGCATCTGGAGTTCTGAGCCCTTTAAAGCAAGTTACCTTACCATGGTGCGAGGTATGTATAAATAGAAATCGTCCTAGTGAATGCTATTACATGAAAAAATACATTCAGACACCCACAAATCTATATTGCACATTCTGTAATTTAGTAGGGCATGATGATAGGAATTGTAGGGCCTATGACCTCATGCATGAAAGGTCAAGAGACATACACAAAATTCAAGGTGAAGTACAGCAAGAAGGGAACACTACACAGTATAATTCCCCTGGAAGAGGAAACTTCAACCCTCGTGGTGGATTCAGAGGAAGAGGATGGGTAGGAGGAATGGGTGGAGGTTGAGGTCAGATCATTTGTTACAAATACATACAACCAGGACATTTGGCATGGGATTTCCAGAACCCTTGTACCACTTGCAGTTACTGTAACTCATTTGAGCATGTCATTGAAGATTGTACTGCGCTGTTACCCAAACTTCAGGAAAGACGAGGAGGAAAACAACAAGTACAAATCATCTCACTAGAACCTCATGGAGAGGATCCCAGATTCACTATAATCACTAAAGGAGGCGTTGTTACAGGAGAAGACAGAGTGACCCCAAGAAAGACTACAGAAGAATCAGGAGTCAGAAAATCTACAGAGAAGACACAAGTGTTTGATGCAAAGAAAGAAAAATAAATATTTGAGGAGGCATGATGATAGGGATTGTAGGGCCTATGACCTCATGCATGAAAGGTCAAGAGATGTAAGCAAAATTCAAGGTGAAGTACAACAAGAAGGGAACACTATGCATTATAATTCCCTTGGAAGAGGAAACTTCCACCCTCGTGGTGGATTCAGAGGAAGAGGATGGGCAGGAGGCATGGGTGGAGGTCGAGGTCAGATCATTTGTTACAAATGCGCACAACTACGACTTTTGTCAAGGGATTGACATAACCCTTGTACCACTTGCAGTTACTGCAACTCATTTGAGCATGTCATTGAACATTGGCCTCCTTCCAGTTGCAGCTGGAAAACAAAGGAAGTTGGTGCTTCCAATGAATGTAATTCTTCAAGACATCTAAGAAAAAGCATTCCATGTTTTTCTCCCGATTTGGGTTTCCATGTAAAACACTGGTGTACTATGTATGTGTATGATTGTTCATTTGTTCATTGCTTATTTACTCTGTAGTTACTGGATAATAATGCTTCATTGATATAGCACTTGGATTATATGGTTAAAAGGGACTAAATTGCTCTATTATTGATTCACCCCCCCCGTCTCAATTATACAACATAGGTCTCTGATATTTATTCTCTTCAATTCCACAGGTCTGATAAAAATTGGATGTGCCAAGTGGAATTTATGGTAACTTCCCCACAACTTGTTGATTTTTGGCCTTTCCAGGAGATCTCACTTGTATAGCGTGCCCCACACAAAATAATTGATATAAAATTTTGAAACTCGTACCATAAATACTATGGGCTGTCCACTATTGAGTGAAACTAGTCTAACTCAATTTGGATACTCTAGGAACAAGTTATGATTTTTTTACCTGGAACACCTTCTTGAGACTAGTCAATAGGACTAGTCATATACCCTATCTTCTATAGGGTTTATCTACAAATTCAAGATGAACCAAAAGCTAAAATTGATACCAATGATACCTTACTAATTTCTGTGAATATCCTCCAGAGTTTAGGGTCTGAAACGCTACAGAAAAAATTTTATAGCGAAATTTTTTCAATCACTCAATTCAGGATGATTCCATAACCCTATCTTACAAAGTCTGTATCTCTGAAAGTATAAGGCCTCAGGAGAGGAAATTTTAACCCAACGTACCTTGATCCATCTACTAAATATCCTCCAAGCCGTTCCTTCTGAATCATTGTAGAAAAAAAAATTATAGCGAAAATTCCATGATGTCTCAGATGTAGCAGCGAAACCCCAAGACCTTGAGCTATGATACCATATGTTAAGAACCAAATATCAATATAGCATAGAAAAACCTCAGAATAAGTACTCAATGCCTTGAAAAAGAGAGAATTTCAGATAATAATCCTCTTTGAGGGGGAAACCTCCT
>SNQJ01S0055113.1:5685-17030 GCA_010110895.2 Picea sitchensis | reverse complement strand
GACTCCAACAGAAAATCAAGAAGGTCGTAGAAAGGAGAGGTTCTGCTCACTTCAGAGAGAAAATAAAATTATGTAATGTGAGGGGTAGGAGGGGTTCTATTAGTCATCCAAGACACCAAAATCTTGGCCAAATTGATTCATGGATGAATGTTTAGTTTTTGTGTATTTTTCTTTGATCATTGATGTGGATTGTGAATGATAAACCTCTCAGCGGAATGGCAATCCCTTGGCAAACCCAACTTATGATTTCAATGACTTCTATGTGGGTTTTTTTCTTATTGTGAAAATTTTTTTGTTTTATCTTCTGTTGCTTATCCCTTTACACATCAGTTTGTGCCTGAAAAGATGGTTTGGAGCCGAATCGACGGTCGTCACTTCGGTGTTTAACGACTTATAGATTGAAATGCGATGATTTTTGTGTGCATGGGTGATGAGTGAAGGATAATAATTTTCCCTGTTGTCTATGGACCCCTTACTTATCTTTTAGTTTATTGATTCATGGTTGAATGACCAGTATTTGTGTTTTCTAATGAGAAAGTACCTATGTGGCTTGATTGTTTAAAACTTTGATTTATCACTATGTTTTAAATTGCTTGAACTTGTGTACATCTTTGGATTTTATTTGATAAACTCTGCATTGTGGATAGATATTGTGGATTGATGTCAACACGAGATTATGCAAACATTCCTTGCAAACACCTTAGGCATTCTCAAGAAGGAAGAACAATGAATCCTTCTTCAACTGAGACTCCGAGTGAGCACCAAAAATCTCGTCAAAGGATATTTTCTACCGAGTCTGTAAATAGATCAACTGCAGAACCTACTCAAACCAGTGTTATGGATGAAACCTTCTTGAATAGGTTGCACATCAACACTCCTACACCTGAGAATGTAGGGAATAGCTCTGGACCAGAGAAAATTTGTGGAAATTTTCTTAAATTTTGTTTATTTTTGTTGAATTTTGTTGTATTTAAATTTATGTGC
This sequence comes from Picea sitchensis, assembly GCA_010110895.2. Lineage (NCBI taxonomy): Eukaryota > Viridiplantae > Streptophyta > Pinopsida > Pinales > Pinaceae > Picea > Picea sitchensis. The sequence continues at coordinate 16,046 of SNQJ01S0055113.1, read as the reverse complement.
GGTTAAATCTTGAAGTTACTTTCAAATGTGTGTGTAGGAAATCAATTTAGATCAAGGGGTGACAATGAGAGTGGTTGTCATGAAGATTCAAATGTCGGTGCAGAGGGAGAAGGTGGATGTAGGATGTCGCGTTATGAAGAAACAGAAGATTACACACCAACATCCACCTATCCTTCAGAAGTTGGCGATGAAATTCCCTGGGAAGGGAAAACATAAGAAATGATGCTTGAGCGATGCTCAGGTGTCAAAAAAAGGTTTGAAAATTATTTGGCGGTCTTAGAACTTCCTTTGGAAAGAAAACAAAGTTTGCAAATTGTTTTGCATTCACTGGAAAACTTTATGGATGCATATCAGAAGATGGGGCCAACCACTGACAATTTTTTCGATCTAATGAGGCAGTGAAAGTCAGAGGCGATGGGTCTTGATAAAAGGGATAGAGTAAAAAATAGAGTTTCAAAGGAAGACGCCATTTCTATGTTCAATTTCAAAGAGGGTCCAAAGCAGAAAATGTTGAAGGTCAATATTTTAAGCACCCCCACTTTGTTGGACATTTGTATAACAAATTTTTTGCCACATATGGGAAATTGTCATGGAACGATGAGGTTCCACACTATTTTGCAAGACATTTTTTTGCAGAGTTTTTCTTGCACATGCACCCGGATTATACCAGTCTATTGTCCAAATATTATGGTACTGGTAAAGGATGTACATATAATCGCAAAGGGGCATATCAAAGTGGAGCATTGTCGAGGCCTCCACAACCTCTAGTACCTCACCCAAAAGGGGCATTTGCATCACTTTCAGAGTTCCAGTCTACATCAAAAGTTGGCAAAGAGGCTAGGACTGCAATCGGGGAAAATTTGGAATCTATGTTCTATGGTTTTGATGTTGGCATGAAGCGTCAGCGAGAAGAGGCCAATTCTCGAGCCTCATTTGTTGATAAAATAGATGCAGACTTGGATGCAATGTCAGCAGAAGAAGTTTTGGAGTATGCCAAATTTTGTCGGGATGGTTGGAAGAAGGTCATTCAGAATGATGACCGAAATCGTAGATTGGTATGTGATCTATTTAGGCAAATTTTGACGCATTTTATGATAGTTTATTTTGAATTCTAGATATATATATCCTTATTTCTATCGTGTAACATCCCTCTCTGGCGCACTGAGAAAACTTATACTTTGAGGACACTTGCTCGCAAGTGATCTGGACTTTTATGATGTCAAAACATTTATCCTTGATTATGATGTGTTATGATAGATGACATGATGTTTTACTGCTTTGAGTTAGACATGTGATTTGGCTCAGTTTTATTGAGTGTGCAGGGTTTTGGACCTTGAGGATGCAGAGGCATCGGTGGAACCCCTTAGACTCGGGATTGAGTCAGGGAGTGTGCTATTTGGGTTGATTTATTTACTGTGTATTTCATTGATTTGATGATATGATGTTGACATGTTCTGACACGATTGTTGATGATGTAGGCTGACGATAGCTTGATGACCAGACTCACATATGGAGTAAAGGGGCCACACACGATTTCCAGAGAGGTTGAGGGAGAGGTGTTGACAGCAGCCCTGCCACAACCTACTAGCACTCCCGTTGTGGCTCAAATTGTAGGTTAACGATTACCTAGTTCAAGAGGATCCATGATGCCGTGAGGGAAGACTGCGACATTCGCTCGTGATGATTCTAAGGGGCACGTAATAAGGTGGGGGCCTTATTCCTTAAAGCCCTTAGTCTCCCACAAGCTCACCTGGCGGAGTGTTGACTCCAGGGGTTATATATGTCTACCAATCAGTCAAGTTGGTGAGTGGCACCCTTGGAGCACGTGGTGCATCCTGAAGGGCACGTCGTGCGAAGGAAACACAAGTTGGCAAGTGGCACCCCTGGAGCACGTGGTGCATCCTAAAGGGCACGTCATGAAAAAGAACCACCAGAAGCGAGTGGCACCCTTGGAGCATGTAGTGTGTCCTGAAGGGCACGTCGTGTTAATGATGATGAAGAAACGAACCTAGATGGCCCTAAGACATTAACGCCTTAAGAAAACCTTAAACAACTTCCCTAACCAAGTGTCGCCCAGTTAAGAATCTAAGTCCTAAGTCTAAGACTTTTCTAGGGAAAAAATTTAGTCTAACCTTAAGAAAATACCCTAGAATAAAAATAACAATTCAAACAAAAACCCACTTAAGTAATAGTTAGGTCTTCATAAAATTCTTGGGGTAGATGAAGAGAGTAAGAATTAAATTAAAACTAATGGTTTTAAAATTTTGCAAAGAAGAAATTATTTCCTAACTTGTGAAAGAACAAAAGATATTAAATAAATAATAAATGGGAAAGATTTAATAACGCAATTGTCATTTTGGGCTTTAATAAAAAGGGGAAAGAAGAGAATAATGAGAATTAGGAAACTAAGTAATGGAGGAAACTTAATAAAGGAAATATGGCAACTTATGGTAAAAATCACAGTCAACATAGTAAAGAATCTGAATTTAAGAACCTGCTAATCTAAGCTAATTTAGTAACATCTTTTTTTTAGGGAAAGTAATTAAACCTGTAAAGGAATCTAGGAACACCGAGGAGTGAATTTAGGGGAAATTTTAGGTGCGTGAGGGAAATGAGTAAATTAATAAATTAAAGAAATTAATTTCTTGAGGAAAGAGGGGGATGGACGACACTTCTGCGAACGAGATCGTTTAGAATATTTTATTAAAACTTAATTTAAAATGTGACTTAGGAAAGGGGGTGGGTCTCAAAACTCTATAAAAGAAAAGGGAGATGAGGAAGAAAGGGGATCGACTGTTAGCGTAACGTTACGCTTCCGGAATTGTGACTTGATTGATTACTTGTGAGGAGTTGGGTCATCCCAGCTCGAAGAGGAGTGGTAGCTCAGCCTTGCGAGGCGAGCTGGGAAGCTAGACATACCATCTGGACAATGTGTGGCCCCTTTGCGGCTCGGGGGGCTAAGGGGGAAGTAGAGTACCCCTAGTGATTGGCTCGGAGGTACCGGTGTAGTCTCGACGGTCGACGAGCGCGAGCGGCATGGAGCTCAAGTGCGGGATTGCATCTTCAGGTTATTCTCCATCGGTCACAGGTACGAAAGTAGGTTTGTTGTTTTAAGAATAATGTGAAATGCTTAAAGTTGTATATGAATCCTTATGATGAGGGTTGAGGTGTTGAATTTTGGATCATCCTATTTCCTTGTTGTTGTTTTCGGCGCCTACACTATTATAACCCCGCGATCCTCCCGATGAGTTATCCTTGGTTCTGTGCATTCTACCGCTATGTCGTATGTTTGATTTCTTGCATTTTGTTTATTTTCTTTCCATGTGTTTCAGTGGAGAAAACCCCCATGAATCAACACCTTTCTCTGTGTTTTAGTTAAAAGATTTCTCGGCATTGCTGCTATACATCAATGCGTTTGTGTTTTTGCTAAAAGATTTTTGTAATGAAGTTTCGATTGGAAATTGTAATGATTTGCTATACATTGTTGTAATGAAGTTCATTTGGAAATTGTAATGAAATTTAGGAATGATATTTTGCGCTCTAAAATTTACTTACTGCAGTTATAATCAGAACTGGCAATAAGGCCTATGTTAAATGAATGTTTGCGAGTCAATAAATTTTGTTTTAAAACTGTTGTCTCTTACCTCTGCGAATGAAGTTATATACCTCTATTTTAATAGATAAGAAAAGAAAATTTGTATTTCATTCATTGATGGGCGAATGGAAAATTGTTTTGTCCCCCTTCATCACAGGAATTTTCACTGAAAAATCTCATTCTAGCATTTCAGTAAAGAAAAATCTCATTCTGGCATTTCGTGTAAAAAATTCGTTCGGGCGTTCTAGTGTAAATTTTTGATCTGGATTTTACGTATAAAAAAAAATTCTTCAAGGCATTCTCTTGCCTTCATCTGTGGGTTAAGGGTTGAGTTTTTCCAGTGCCTTTTTCCTGAGCCAATCCCTGGGGCGAATCTAAATGGGTGCTCCCATTTCTGAGGGACTCCCCCACCTGTGCATCCCCTATCAAGAGAGAAGGCCCCTTCTTCTGGTGCGTCCGTTTCAGGAGGGTTGAACTAGCGTGTCCATCCTGGATTCCCTTCTTTGGTATCATAGTTTTATTAGGATCTAATACCACGACTGGTGGCTCCCCCTTCGTTCTCCCTCTCGCTATCAAATGCCCCCTTGGATTATCGAAAGCTCAAACGGCGTGTTACAATCTCCCACGAAATTTTTTCCCTTGATTTTTGCCTGCGATATGCTAAATTGGAAACCTCTGACAGTTGTATTGATTATCTTGCTTGGTTGTAGTGTGGGTGGTGCCTGAGTAGACGCTGCAGAAAATTTTATTGCATTGATTTTTCTGAGTTACTGTCTCCAGGAATGTAACGGGCAGAATGTTTAGGGTAATGTATGGTTTAGCCATGATTTAAGTAAATAATAACTGAAGGACGGACTGAGATGATAGTGGACCAGCAGTAAATCTTTAATGCCGATAGGAATTGTTGATTGGTAGGTTTCAGAGCATCTCATTGACCAACTTTAATTGATTAGATAGATATGGAAATGCGGTGTTATTTTATGGGTTCCAGTCCAGACTCCGTTTGTGACCTGACTGTGTGTCTGGAAGCCAGTTAATTTGATTTTAGAATATGGAGTTAAGTCAAATTAGGATTAGAGATGAAAATGTTAATTTTCTTAATGATAATTTGCAGCTATTCATTGTTTGATCATGTTTAACGAATGAGTAAATGATTTTAGATGATTGCGTTAATTATTGAATTCTTGTGAGATTGGGTCAATATACTTGGGACTAACTTGTTCCATTAATGCTATGTTGCTTGATCCTTAAAATGGTTCCAACAATGGATATGAGGTTCTAGCTTCCTATTATAAGGATAAACTATCTTCCATTTACTTTAAGCTATATGGGATTGAGTATGTGTAACACTGAGCTAGTTCATGGTATATCCATTGTGTTTTTCTTTATCTTGGATAGGAATCATAGATTAGGACTCCTCTCATATATTGCTAGTTAGTTAGAATTTAATACTTTTATTTCTATTTTCCTTTAATCATTAAAGGTAACTAGGTTGTGACTAGGTCAAAATCTAGAGAGTTCACTATTTCCAAATGAATTAAACTTTTATTAATAATGATCTCGTAATGGTCTTAATTGAAGTTTGTATAGTAGTGACCTTAGTAACCGGCTAGTTAGTTGTATTGACGGGTAGCTTTTGCTTGCATTAATGTACAAACCTCACATATCTACGTCAGCGTGTGACTCTCATGATTGCTTTTATGAATGATATTATTAAGCTCTGTATAATGGATGCATAATGTAAAGGAGTTGTTAAAGTTCTTGTTTTCCTCAGAAGAGGGAGTTTCTTATGGCTTATCTAAATGAACATAAAATTATAGCTTCTCTTCACTTACCCCTAGAAGTTTCCTTAAGGACAAGAAGTATAGTTAAGGAGGGTGAGATTTTAATGTATTATCACTCTTGATTTATGATGATGTCTTTTTACACATTCACACTCATTGTAGACTTAGCACCTTTAGTTGGGTCTGCTTGTGTCGAGTGGGATGTAGACACCTCCATGTTCCTCAGAACAGTCGCCAGCTCTGAGACCTTAAATGGTTAAAATCATTGGGAACATGGGCTTGAGAGTTGCTTATGTGTCTTGGAGGTCCTAACCATTGCAGGGTAGGATGGATGGGTAGTCAGTCTGACTTATTTCTGAGTGATCGTCGTTGATGCATGCAGTTTCCTATTGTACATTGTATGTCGTCTTGTTATGTTCATCTTGCTTGCATCTTGTTCGTCGTCGGGTTACTAATTTCTGCCTGAGTAGTCGTCTAGGAGCCTATCTGACATTCTCTCTCTCTGAAGCAGAGAACTAAGATTAAATGCCCTTCTTTCCTGTGCAGAAATATTAAAATCTACTACTATGGATTCTTCCATCTGTGTCGTACTGTACCTAACACAGTAGTTCATTTAATGCTTGCAGTTACTGGTTGTGCATCTTATGTCTTCTTGTTATGTCCATCATGGTTGCGTCTTATTCGTCATCAAGTGGTGACGCAGAGTCAAATATGTTTGTTTCCTTGTACACGCACGCACACCCTTGTAAAAAAAAAAAAAAAAATCAGAGTTAGTTGTCATAACGAGGAGGTTCGTTACATATCATATCAGAGTGGGTTCGACCCGCAGCTTGGGATTCGCTAGAGCTTTCATTGACATGATTAGATTTGATTGTACTGTTGTTGATCGAGTCAATTGTGTGTGTGAAGGTAATCATGGTTAGAGGATGTCGCGGAGGTAGACGATGGGGTGCTAGGGGAGGAGGCATGACGCCTCCAGTATCATCCATGCCTGAGGGGTCTAAACCCCAGGGAGGTGAGCAGGTTCTCGGACAGGAGCAGATAGTAGTTGGCAATGTTGTTGGGATGATGAGATCCTTTCAGCGCATGTCTGAGGCACTAATCAGCCGATTGGACAGAGACAAGTCTAGGGCGCTAGCACGCACTGAGGTTCTGTCACGCGCACCAGCCATTACAGGTAGCATTCACCGTGAACTCGAGAAGATTAAATTTCCTGAGTTCTTTGTGGCCCCAGATGGCGCCACCACCGAGGCATGGTTGGAGAATATGGTGATGTGCTTTGCACTTCGAGATTATACCTCCAACATGAAGGTCCACATGGTGGTCTTTCAACTGAAGGGGAGCTCTCTTCTATGGTGGAAGACGCTCCTGCCGCAGCTGAACATGGTCGTTGAAGACATGTCATGGGAACTATTCAAGGAACGGTTCCAACAGAGGTACCTTTTAGAGGAATTCATTGAGCGTCGTCTCAATGAGTTTAACACGTTATGACAGGGAGGCCATATGGTGCCCGAGTACGAGGCACGTTTTATGAAGCTGCTCCGGTATGCTCCGCACCTTAACATTGAGAAGCTCAAGGTCAACAGGTTCGTGTTTGGCCTTAACAGCAGCCTGCATGCAAAGGTTAGGATCTTGATGCCTCAAACCTTGCACGATGTTGTCCAAAAGGCCCTCATAGTAGAGGACGAGCTTATCAGTGGGGGTCAGACCAGGACTCCAGCGAGACCAGCAGGGCAGGGTTCATCTGGTACACCGCAGCATCATACCCCAATGAGACATACACTGGAATATTGTGCCTTCCAAAGAGAATCCACTTTCACTACACCCAGACGACTGTCACCTCAGCAGCGGGCACCTTATCGGGGACCACAGCATCGGTAGCAGCGTCGTCGCAGCAGCAACAGTGTAGGCATGTTCAGCAAAACAGACCTAAGTTCCAGACCGGTGGGCCGTCATCTTCTACTTCAGGTACCAGGACTGTCAGGCCGAAGAAGGGGTGTTGGACATGTGGGGAGCCCCACTACCAGCGTGACTGTCCTATGGAGAGGACCAGAGTGTCCGGATCAGCCAGACCCACTACCGTGGGAGATATGGGCAAGGCCCATCGGATTCATGCAGTGGTGAATAACCACCAGGCAGAGCACCAGTCGATTGTGCTCGAGACAACAGTTACTGTCGCTGACCAGACCCTTAGTATTTTGATATACCCAGGTGCTACTGAGAGTTTCATTTCTGGTGCAGCACTGAAAAGGATTAAGGTAAAGGCAGTCGAACAGGATGAGTTTAGCTTCGTAGAGATGGCTTCAGGAGCCAAACAGAAGGTTGGAGGAAAGTTTATGGGCTGTTCCCTTAACCTGGGGGAGTTTGTCATGAGGGTGAACTTGTACGTCACGATCTTAGGATCTTATGACGTTGTGATTGGTATGGATTGGTTGGAATCGCATGAGGCGATACTCAACTGTAAGACGAAACAGTTGAGCATGGTCGATGATGAAGGACAGAGACATGTGATCAGAGGACGAAACCAGGGAGTATCCCTGAGGTTTGTCTCTTCTTTACAGTTATGGAAGAGTATGCACAAGGGTGCTAGCTTTATGCGATCCTCATGCTAAATGAAAAGGGAGTGGTGGAAGGTCTAGAACACCTTCCAGTGGTGAAGGAGTTTATGGACGTATTTCCAAAGGAGTTGCCTGGGATGCCACCGGAAAGGGAACTGGAGTTTACCATAGACCTGAAACTGGGGACCGAACTGATATCAAGAACACCTTATCGGATGTCGACCCTGGAGTTGCAAGAGATGAAAATGAAACTGAAAGAGTTGTTGGACCTAGGACGGATACGCCCTAGTGTGTCACCATGGGGTGCACCAGTTATTTTCATACGAAAGAAGGACGGATCATGGAGGCTTTTCATTGACTACCGTCAACCGAACAAGGCTACGATCAAGAATCAGTATCCCTTACCAAGAATTGATGATCTGTTTGATCAAATGAAGGGTGCGACGGTGTTCTCCAAGATCGATTTGCGATCAGGGTATCACCAGTTACGGATCAAGGAGGATGACGTCCCTAAGACCGCCTTTAGGATGAGATTTGGACATTACGATTTTACTATTTTTCCTTTTGGACTTACAAACGCCCCAGGAGCATTTATGAGTGTGATGAACAGGGTGTTCCATGAGTACTTGGAGAAGTTCGTCCAAGTATTCATTAACGATATTTTGATCTACTCTCAGACGACAGAGGAGCATGACGAGCACTTGGGCCTGGTACTATAGTGTCTGCAAGAGAACAAATTGTATGGGAAGTTGTCAAAATGCTCTTTTTATCAATCGAGGATTCACTACTTAGGGCATGTCATCTCCGGCGAAGGTATCATCGTGGATCTAGCCAAGGTCGAGGCTATTATGGAATGTCCTACACCGATGAATGTCACAGAAGTGCATATCTTTATGGGTTTAACAGGATACTATCGACAGTTTGTCGAAGGATTTTCGAAGATAGCAAATACGATCATGGAATTGCAGAAGAAAAACAAGAAGTTTGTTTGGACTAAGAAATGCACGGAAGCATTTTGGAGGCTTAAGGAGTTGTTGACAATAGCGTCGATACTAAAAGTCCCTGACATGGATGCGGACTTCTTGGTATGCACAGACGCATGCAAAGAAGGCTTAGGTGGAGTCTTGATGCAAGACAGATGAGTGATTGCTTACATTTCAAGGAAACTGAGAAGGCCTGAGGAGAACTACACGACGCACAATTTGGAGTTATTAGCCATCATTTATGCCTTGAAAGTTTGGAGACACTACCTTGTTGGACAAAAATTTGAATTAAATACTGATCATTGTGGACTACAACACATTTTTACGCAAAGCGACCTGAACGCGCAACAACGACATTGGTCAGAATTGCTTATCGAATATGACTTTGAGATTACTTACATAAAGGGAATGGTGAACCGAGTGGCGGATGCTTTGAGTCAGAGGCCATGCATCTTTTTGGTGTTGCCTCTTCAGATGAATCTACGTGAGAATATTCTCGCTTTACAGCGTGATGATGACTGGTACAAAGAGGTCGAGGGTTTTATCGGAAAAAACACCATGATGGTACCATGATATGAGGGATTTTATTTTGATAGCGATGGGTGATTGAGGTTTAGAGGTCGGATTTATGTACCGCCAAATGAGGAGTTGAGGATGTTGATCCTGAGTGAGGCTCATAGAGAAATTTACATGGCTCACCCAGGAGTCACAAAGATGAGGGCAAACCTTAAACCCTTATTCTTCTGGAAGAGAATGAAGGCCGACATACTCAACTATGTGGTCAGGTGTCTGGAGTGTCAGCAGGTAAAAGATAAACATAGAAACCCAGTAGGATTGCTACAACCACATGCCATTCCGGAATCGAAATGGGAGGTCATTTTGATGGATTTTATCGTCGGACTGCCACTCTCGGCAAGGAGACATGACTCGATTTTCATAGTAGTAGACACTCTGATGAAGAGTGCTCACTTTATTCCTGTACGTATGACGTATCCGGCACCTGACATAGAGAGAGTTTTCATCAGTGAGATTGTGAGGCTACATGGCATGCCTAAGAGGATTATATCCGATCGAGGATCGGTGTTTACTAGACAATTTTGGACGAGTTTCCAAGAGGCCTTGAGAACCCAACTTAAATTTAGTGTTGCGTATCACCCAGAGACTAACGGACAGACTGAACAAATGAACCAACCTTTGGAAGACATGGTGTGCATGTACGTGATGGACCAACAAAAGCGTTGGGAGGAATTCTTGCCTCTAGTAGAGTTCTCTTACAACAACAGTTACCAAAGCACCATTAAGATGGCACCTTTCGAGTTTCTTTACGGGCGACCATGTCAGATGCCCTTGAGTTGGTATCAGCTTGAGGATAGGGTCCTATTGGGACCAGAAGCGATCCAAGAAATGGAAGAGAAAATGAAAACCATAAGACAAAGGATTA
>SNQJ01S0055112.1:44560-55924 GCA_010110895.2 Picea sitchensis | reverse complement strand
AAGATAACGAGTCCATTTTCTTGATTCTATCCAAGCTAAAAGGTCCCTTTCATGTATTTTATTTTACATTTTATTCTACCATGGATGTGTTATCCCCTAGCTTAGGGATAATTGAGGAGATTATTTCTCGAGGCCCACAGGTCCTAGACATGGAGTACCATCGACTTGTGCATGGCCCTCGAGGACCCATCCATTCATTCTTCAGGGCCTCCACTTTTTCAGCAACATCCATCACTTCGACTTGGTCCTGTAGCAGAGATGGATTTTGTTCCATGAGGTAATGAGTCTGGGTATCATGGCATGTGTCACTCTAATCCTCAAAACCTTTGAATATTTGCATTCATTTTTTTTTGCTTCTAACAAGTGTTTGGATCTTATACTTCTCCACTTGACCATACTTGGGGGGAATGGCAGGATGCCCTAGTAAGCTGGTACCCATAGGGTTTGAGTTTCCACTCGGGGGATTCAGGAAAAGCCATCGTTAGCTCCCACCATACTTACCACTTTTCATCCTTTTCCCTCTCATCCATCCCATTACACTAGTCTGGGCATTGGGTTGGCCAAATATTTAAGGGTTGTACCTTGCATTGTGGGAAGAAGGGGCTAAAGGCCAAGAGGGTAAAAGTAGTTGGAAAAATATAAAAGACAAAAGAATGAAACCTTGAGATGTTTCACCCAGGGATCCCCAAGAAAGCAATAAAAGGATTCTGAGCAAGAAACAGAGGGACCCATAAAAAAGGGAAAATAAAATAATACAAGACCTAGTTAGAGGATGGGGGGTCTCATCACGAGCCAGCCTATTAGGTCCATGGTCATGTAGCGGTATGACACTACCAAAAACTGGTCACCACGCCGGGGTAGTGGCTCTTGGTGGCATAGCCAAGAGAAAGGGGGTCCCATCACAAGCCAACCTTCTCATCTCCTGGAAATGCTTGAGGGTAACATTGCCACCACTGATCACCACACTAGAATAATGTCCCCTAACTCTCCTCTTGAAAGAAAAAAGAAATAAAAAATAAAAGATAAAAGGAATGAATGGTCTTGGAAACATTTGCATCCATCACAGGTGCAACTCACTTTCTTCAGAGGCACGCACAAGTAAGCCATGCATTTCCCTGCTATGACTGCACCCCTTGCCTAGACATGCCTTACCACCTCATCAAATCACATGGCATGGATTTAAATTCTCCAGGAAATATCCGATATCCAATGAGCATTTTCCCAATAGAATGTCCCAGCATTTCCTCCAAACTTGGTTGGTAGACTTTTATAATGTTTTTGAGCACTTCTCCGGGTGAAGGGGATTTTATGCACATGTTTAATGAATTTGATTTTTATATGTGATTTAAATTGATATGATCCCTATGACTTATGATCCCATGAAGGGCGTATCGGTTGATGTTGTAGGTCCACACTCAATGGAAAGTACCCAGATGGATAGGTACACATGGGGAGATGATTAATTTGGACCTCCATGGGGCTAAAATAAAACTATATGGATGTTGAGACCCAAGCAGGGGGTAGAGACAGATCATAGGATTACATTGGAGAGAGAGGAGGTCGTTCCACCAGGGGTAGCATGGCAAGCCTAGACCCAGGGGGGTTGTTCCCTTTCCACCATGATGTAGGCCTTGGAAGGCCCATACTGTCCCCAGGTCACCCATGACATCATCCAACGCTTTGGAAGGTTTTGGAGGCAGTTGTGTGCCAAGTGAGACATGTGGAAAGTTTCTGAGGCCTAATAAGGCCTAATATTTTTCTCCAGGAGGCCAACGTTTCCCTAAAAGGGCCTAACGTCACCCTAAAAGGGCATGACATCACCTTTTATTCTTGATTTAGGCTTTTAATTATGACATTTTATGTAAAACAATATTTTGGATGTAAACTGGCCATGTCGGCCTTTTTTGACCTAAAGTGTAATTAAAGGTCAATGATATTGTATAAATAGAGAGTCTAAACTCTCATTTTTTCATCATCTTTCACTCACACTTGTGTGAGGACTGAAATTGGCGCCCTAATTATGGTTTTTGGACTGAAATTTAGTGCGCACTTGTTGAAGGAAGGAAACTTTTGGTGTTTTTGGCATTTTTCTTGGTGGAAAGTATAAAACTAGGTGATGTGCTAGATTATGCTTGGTGAATGTAAGTAAAATTCTGCAATTCTTCTTTCTTTTGAATGGTTATGGTATTTTTACTTTGCATTTTTCTAATGCTTATGAAATTGCTAGTCTAAACTCTAGGGAATCAAGCACATGTTATTGTCCTTGTTCTAATTTTCTATCCACCTAGTAGATTGTGCCAAGGAGTCATTTTTCTTGAAGGCATTGCTAGGGCCTTGCCATTGCAACACCCTAGCACTTGTTACTTCATCATAGTTGTCACTTGCTTCATTCTTTGAGTTAAAGAGGGAGGAAAATATACTAAGGCCTAGGGTTACCTACACCTTATTTTTTGATGGTTGAAGTTTTTTCTTACCAACACTTCATTCATCAATTCCTCTTGTCTTTGGCTCTCCCATTATCATATTGCTCATTCAACTTTTGCAGCCACTTATTTGATTCCATTTTCCTTGAGAAATCACTAATCTAAGACCTCATTTGAGTATTTTGATCAAACAAACTTCAATACTTCTTGAAACAACCTACTAACTACTTCTAACACAAGAATATTCTAACTTATTAACTTTGCAGTTATTGTTACCAAATTAAGCTACAACCATACTTTTCGGCATTAAAAGAATCTAAAAGAAAATTTTAGAGTTGATTTCACATTGCCCTATTTGCCTCTAACAAATACTAGCATTTTTCCAGGTTTGTGTTATCATTTCTGATCATTATTGAAGCATTATTGAGGGATAATTGTGAAGCTATTGCTATCTATATTTTTTTTTATAAATTTTTGGTTACTTCACATTCATATCATCCATTTGCTTTATTTGACAAAATCCAAGGTTTTATAAAGTACTAAGAACAAGTGTACTTGCAAACATATAGTTTTCTTGTTGTTTTTTTTTGGGCAGGTACACTTCTGGGATATTGTATCCTAATTGGTTGATATTGTATATTAATTGGTTGTTTAAACCATACTTTCTGATTGGTGGTGACTTGTGAGAGGGTACCTTTTACCTATCCTTTATCCTTTTCCTTCTCAAAACCCCAGGTCATCGGGGACGTCTCCCCTGGGCTTACCACCCTAAATAGAAAGAGACTGTTAGGGACCTTACCCCTCACATAGGTAGATTAATATCTTTATATGTAATAAAGGTCAATATTAATAATGTCTAGCAATAACGAAGAATAATTCGAATGTAAGAAGACCTAATAGAAGCTTCCTCTTCTAGAATGATATCCCTCTACATGGTTCTTTTGATAGACATATTTAGTATAAATAGGAGTCGAGGGTATGAGAACTTTTGTATTGGATATTATTGTAATAGAGATTTGCTCGAAGAGGCAAGTGAACATTTCTCTCAGTAATCAAATTTCTTTTTCTGGTGTTATTCTGTATCATTTTGATATTATTGTCGTGTTGTTCTGATTATATTGTTGTTCATTTTCTATTTCTAGCATTTAATTTATGTTCTGCGAAGTGTCCTCTAGAACCTCTTGTAACCTTACAGTATTAGCCATTTATTTTACTAACTTCCTAGCCTTCTTCCCAGTTAGCTTCATCTCAGTAATTCTTTTACCCTTCTGATGTTTATCTTCTATGGTCTTAGTTACTTCACCCTGTTGAAAGTCTTTCCTAGGGTTCCTTGATAATACTTCTTCTATATCAAAAATCGGTAACTCGATCTTCTGCGTATCCTCAAGTGTTCTCTTAGCTTCGACATCAGGGTTTATAATATTAAATATCTGTGATATGCTCTTATATTCTTCAATCAAGCGAGCGATCATTCTGGTCATAAAGTCTTTTAACTCTTGCTTCCTCTGTTCCAAAACTTTTTCTTCTTCTTTTCGTCTCGCTTGTTCTCTATCAATCCAAGGTTTTCCTATGGGCATGGTAAACAAGGCGATGTCTTCAACAAATTTAATGATCTCAAAGTCTTCCTGTATCAAAGTTCCATTGACAGTCATAGGTATCCGGGCAAGCCTTCCACATAGGTTTACTAGATTTCCTCTAAAGAAACTTATTCCTCCTAGGAAAGGGATGATGGAAGGATTTCCTATAGCTTCCCAATTTCTTTCTGGCATAATGTTCACTTGTGTTTCTTCATCAAGAGTACAGTCAATGTCAAAGTTCCTTATTCTTTCTTCGATTTTCTCCTTTTCTTTGAAGATATCTGATAGCTTAACATGTCGATGGTCATTCTAGGTATCTTTCATCTGTAGCAATATCTTTTTTGATTCTTTCTGGGTTTCTGCTATAATATTGGTCTCTTGACCTCCTTCAAGGTTGCTTGCTCTATATTAAGCTTCTCAAGCCTAGCAATCATTCCAGGGAAATCCAATACTTCATGGTCCATAGCCTTACAACAGAGGTAACTAGGTCTTCTTCTAGGGCATTCCTTAGCAAGATGTCCCGGTCTTCTGCAACTATAACAAAGGGTTAATCCAATCTTCCATTTAGATTCTCCCCAACTCCTTTTGTACTGCGCACCAGAATCATGGTGGCTAGCCTGCAAAAAACTCTTTCTAGGATCCTGCATCCATTTTTTAGTCCAGACATTCTTTCGATCCATAGGTATAACATATCTATCACTATACTTATCAGATATATTCATATCATACTTTCTTTCATCTATTAATGCCCTAGTTTTGAAGCTAGGACATAATCTATCAAACATACCTAGATCCATACTTTAGAAACAAAAAAATTTCACTTATCTTACTTCTACAGAGCACAAAGATTTCAGATATAAAAACATTTGACTATTCTAACCTTTATCAGAGAACAAAGCTTATAGATCTTACCTCTTTTCTGCAGATTTGACTTTTTTCTTTCAAAAGTTTCCACTTTCACTTTTCTTAGGGCATAGAGCATTCATATATCACCTATTTTCTTTTGTATCAACCTCTTTCTTGCAGATCTGACCTTTCGCCTTCATATATGACCTCTTTTTTCTGCAAATCTTACCTTCTCCCTTCAAATCTAACATTTTTTTCTCGGCACAGAGATTTTTAGGTCAAGTAGAATACTGCGCACTAGGGTAAAAGATCTATGCACAGAGCTTAGTTTGCACAAAGCTTTTTTTTCTTTTGTTCCCATCAATCACAGTTCCTGTCCCAGTAATGGAACCATTTGTTGGCACAGGGGCAGATCCAGGGTTCAACGCTCAAGAGCGCACCAAAAAAACCCTAGCTACCAGACCTTTCGGCAACACCTACGAAGTAGATGAAGTCTCACCCAAGGTAGAGGTAGGGGTGGTTGCAAGACTTAGATGTCTGCAACCTTAGCTGGGACACTGATCTGTGATTATATATTTTACAATGCACTTAGCATAGATCCTTCATCAATATTTAACCTGTCTGGTACTTCACAAATAACACAGAGCATCGCAGTGAATACTTATACTAAAGATGATTTAGTACTTAGCCACAAAAATATAGGTTAGATTCAACAGATCAAGCACTAAGCATCTTATATATCATATCTAACGTTTATTCATATATCATCAGCACAGAGCTTAACTAGATCTACTTAATCACATCAAGCACTTAGCCAAGAAAGAGATAAACACATTAGATCGAATCACAAAGCACCATACACACAGTTACCATGGTTCACCCCCACCCTGGGGCTACGTGCACAAAGTATTCTTTATATTATCTTGGTCAAGAAGTTACAACACATAGCTTCAATGACCCATACTTCGCACAGGACAAAAGATCTACGCAACTTGCTAGATCCTTCTTCCTTGCTCTTCAACGCAAGACTACAACAACCTGCACTTAGCTTTTTGATCTCATGCACAGAGCATTCTAAGATACATCCTATCACACAGATCCAATTACTAGCACTAAGCTTTTAGTTATACACCACATAGATGTACTACCTTACTACCATACTACTTCTATTTACATTGCCTATTTATAGATTAGAACATGGGCATAGGCATGGGTAAACCCATGGGCCGACATCCCTTTCCCGTTACATCAACCCAAAACCCTAAAATGGACCCAAAAGTAGGTCTTCCTTAATTTTCACTTCACATTGTTCTCCTTCCTTGGCAAGTTGTCGCAGTCCCAAAAGTGTTCAAGGGCCAACAGGCCCCCAACACTCACCTGTAACTCATCCCGAGTCACTTAGGTCTGACCAATTCCGCTTTGAACACCTCGAGCTTGGATCGAGCTGCTTCGACCTCTTACAGTGCGACAACCTCTTGTTAAGTAAATTTCTGGATTACTGTGTCATTGAGCAGTCCTTCCAGGCATTGTTCTGCAGTGATGACACCCTGTTCGAGTTCAGCTCCCTGGCTTTCAAGTTTAGCGAGCAGTTGGCATGCCTTCTCTTGGAGTGGTTGCAGTCATTGAGAGACTTCCATCACTTTACTTTGCAGTGTGTGTACTTGTTGTTGGGCTATGCGTTGTTCTATGAACCTCTTCATTCTTTCGACTGGGGTCACGGACTTCAACTGTGCTTGTAGCACATCTGCATGTTGCTTTACTTCTTGGAGTTGTGCCTCCAATGTCTACAATTTTGGATACTCTACGAGGGTTTCATAAGTTTGGGTGCTTCTAGTGCTTAGCTACCTATATTCCAAAGCCAGAGATTTTAATCGGTTGATTGTTCTTCGAGCAGTGGCCTCTCTAAGATCTCTTATCTCTTGGGTTGTCTCAGACACAGTGCGGAGCTCCAGATCCATGATGTACTATTGAAGTTGCTATATTACTTCTTCCAGTTGGGTCACCTGTTGTGGGAGACGGTCTTCCATATTCACCTCTATGATCATCACAGAGCGCAGTGCTTTGTGAAATCTTTCCTGTACTTCAAGTTGCTCGACTAGCAACTAGTACTTGCTCTACTATAACTATGATTTTTCCTCCTCCCACTTCGCTTGTAAGGCAAGTTGCTCCTGTTCTACCTTCCTCTATTGTTCTCCATGTGCACTATGTTCTTGCACCAAATCCTGGGTGGCTTGCGTTATGTCTTCTTGATTTCATCGAAGGCGAGCTTCGACTTTCTCGACGATCTGGAGTAATTGAGTGGGCTCATCGCCTGTTCCTGGTATTTCCATTGTTAAGGGCGTTGTAGAAACTGCTTGGCTTCACTAGAGTTCTTGCAACACTTCTTTGAGTTCGCCTGTGATCGGGTTGAATAGCTCCTCCTGCTTTGCTTCTTTCTTTTCTACGAGATCTAGTGAAACATCATTCAGTGCGAAAATTAAGAAGTCGAAATCATCTGGGGTAAGGGTAGTTTTAAGTGCGGTCCGGGTGGTCTTATCTTTCTTTCGGGATGAGGGATTTGGTGGGCTAATCTTCATTTTCTTGGAGGGATCTTCCTCGTCCCTAGGCGGAGTAACCTTGCCTTTGCTCTGTTCAACTTCTGTGCCCCTTAGTTCTTCATCATCACCTCCCTTGACAGGTGAGAGCGAAGCAGTCTTCGTGGATGTGCTGTGGATATCTTGAACTTCCACATCCTTCTTATTCTTGCGTGGTCCTAGTGTATTCGACATAGATTTAGGGCTATCTACATTGGACATCTCTGCGGGTTCTGCTACAACAAGGAAGTATGCCGACCATTCCTTGGTAATCTCCTCCAAGTCATCTTTTGTCAGCTTGTAATATGACTGGAGTTGTTGTTGGTGCTCATCTGTGTGCGCTGTAATGTAGGTGAAGTGACGATCTATGTCGAATTTCATCAAAGGTCTAAACCTATGAAGTGTGTTGGGTGTGATGGGTGGTGTAGACTGAATGGAATTCTTCAACTGAGTGTAGTAAGCGTGGAAGATGGCATTGGACTGCGACTATTTTTTCATGTCGTTGGAGTACCACATCGTATAGAGCTTCGCAGCCAATGGGTCGAAGGGTTTAATCTTCAGAAAAATTGCTCCCTTGGGCAGTTCCCAAGCAATGAAAGTGATGAGTATGAGAAACCAGTTAAAGTGGAAGTCATACCCTTGGTCATGCGCTTGTCTACAATCAAGATATAGCTGATTTGTAAGGTATTTTTCAAAGTTCATTTGTAGTCCCTCCGCGCACTTCCCTATGAGGTCAACTACAAATCCGATCACCTGTGTAGGTCTCTTTTTTCGGACTAACTTCCCTGCAATCAGCTGGAAACCAAAATTCACTATTGCATTCTCAATGGAGGCTACCTTGTAACCTCATGTGCCTTTCTCCAGATCTCCATATGTGTCTTTTATTCGTTGGGTGAGAGCGCGATCTGCGGTCTTTCCAGGGTAAAATTCCTGCGGGTCAGGGCCCTGCATGCTTAGCCGAGTGATATGATTGATCATAATCAAATCCATAGTGATGTGACGCTCCAACCATAGGTATCATCCATGGTAGTAGGACAACAACAATCTAACGCATGCATTTACTTCCTGATGCCTCCCGAAATGTGGAATCTTCATCACATTGAGGAGGGTTGACTGTGCAAGGTTATGGGTCCATTGTTGCGGTACAATATTGGGGTTCTTTCCTTTTGTAATAGTCAAGTATTAGTGCAGGGCTAGCATATTGTATACCTTGTGATCTCCAAGGTTCAAATCACTAAATTTCAGCGTAGTGAGCTTCTCCTGGTCAACATGAACTGCGTGCACCCCTTTCGGAAGGTACGCAGTGACTACAACATAGTCGAAGTCTCTGGGTACAGTGTCTTGATTCATTGTTCCACTTAGTGGTGGGATATATTTAGGCAATATGCTCGGGATCATCTTCATAGTGGCGAAGTCGTTTCCGAGCTTCGATCATCTTTCCAAAGGCGGTCGAGATAGTCCTGCTCGAGCAGTGGAGGGGGAAGCTGGTAGTGCAACCGAGGACGATGCTTGTACACCTATAGACATTCCATGTTCTGACATGACTCTCTTAGTCATTAAATAAATTAGAACTTCTTCAACAGTTTTCTTAGCAACACTAAGCTCATCTGACATACAAACTTGGGTCAATTGGCTTGGATTCAAAAGGAATTCAAAAACTACAGTGAATAGTAAGGCAATGATCTCAAGGTAAGTAAATCTCAGGGTTCGCACTCAAATTCTCAGTTAGCAAAAAGTATTCTCGGTGCGTAGCGTCATGGGTTAGGTAGACAATCTCAGCAACGGTCTTCTTGCAATGGACATGGGGCCTTCATTAACTCCATTCTATCTGTTCTGGTGCTATTCAATGGTATAGTGGTAACCCATAACTATTTTCTTATCCGTTCGGAGCGGCGGTCGAACGAGTATATTGGTTCCAATGGCTATATTTCTTTGTCATGGCAAAGTACTCTATGTCGTTGTTCGGATATCTCTGCGAACCTCCAATTATGCAATTCTTCTTGCTGTGAAGTGTCCTCTAGAACCTCTTGTAACCTTACAATATTAGCCCTTTTCTTTCTTAACTTCCTAGCCTTTTTCCCAGTGAGCTTCGTCTCAGTAATGATTTTACCATTCTGATGTTTATCTTCTGTGGTCTTAGTTACTTCGCTCTGTTGAAAGACTTTCCTAGGGTTCCTTCACAATATTTCTTTTGTATCAAAAATAGGTAACTTGATCTTTTGTGGATCCTCAAGTGTTCTCTTAGCTTCGACATCGGGGTTGCTAATATTAAATATCTGTGATCTGCTTTTCTGTTCTTCAATCAAGTGCATGATCCTTCTGGTCATAAATTCTTTTAACTCTTGCTTCTTCTATTCCAATTTTTTTTCTTCTTTTGTTCCCACCAATCACAGTTCTTGTCCAAGCAACAGAACCATTCGTTGGCACAGGGGCAGACCCCAGGTTCAATGCTCAAGAGCGCACCCAAAAAACCCTAAATAACGGCTCTTTCGGCAACACCTGTGAAGCAGATGAAGTCTCACCCGAGGTAGAGACAAGGGTGGTTGTAGGACTCAGATGTCTGCAACCTTAGCTGAGACACTGATCTATGATTATATCTTTTATAGGGCACTTAGCATAGATCCTTCATCAATATTTAACCCATCTGGTACTTCGCAGATAGCACAGAGTATCGCAGTGAATACTTATACTAAAGACGATTTAGTACTTAGCCACAAAAATATAGGTTAGATTCAATAGATCAAGAACTAAGCATCGTATATATCAGATCTAACATTTATTCATATATCATCAGCACAGAGCTTAAATAGATCTACTTAATCACATCAAGCACTTAGCCAAGAAAGAGNGGTTCACCCCCACCCTGGGGCTATGTCCGCAAAGTGTTCTTTATATTATCTTGGTCAAGCAGTTACAACATAGAGCTTCAATGACCCTTACTTCACACAGGATAGAAGATCTGCACAGATCGCTAGATCCTTCTTCTTTTCTCTTCAGCACAAGACTACAACAACTTGCACTTAGCTTTCCGATCTCATGCACAGAGCATTCTAAGATACATCCGATCACACAGATCCAGTTACTAGCACTAAGATTTTAGTTATACACCACATAGATGTACTACCTTACTACCATACTACTTCTATTTACATTGCCTATTTATAGATTACAAAATGGGCCTAGGCGTGGGTAAACCCACGGGCCGACATCCCTTTCCCGTTGCATCAACCCAAAACCCTAAAATGGACCCAAAAATAGGTCTTGCCTCCTTAATTTCCACTTCCTGTTGTGCTTCTTCCTTGGCAAGCTGTCGCAGTCCCAAAAGTGGTTAAATATGACCAAGTGTTCTTAAAAACTTGGTCAAGGGCCAACAAGGGTATGAGAACTTTTGTCTTGGATATTATTGTAATAGAGCTTTGCTCTATTGGAGGTTGCCCCCTCAAAGAGGCAAGTGAACATTGCTCTTAGTAATCAAAGTTTTCTTTCTGGTGCTACTTTGTATCATTTTGATATTATTGTGGTGTTGTTATGGTTATATTGTTGTTCATCTACCATTTCTAGCATTTAATTTATGTTCTGCATACTTTTTATATCTGGAATATTACAAGTGGTATCAGAGCACTTTGGGTTAATTTTTTCAGGGTAGAGACATATTCTGACGTCTTTAATCTACAAAGATCTATCATTATGTGCATAAACCCGCGGTCATGGATTCATACACACAGGAAATACAAGTGCTACTTAAGCGCACATTTGTTGGCCACCCTTGTAACCCCTATTGGTACCCCTTCGAGTGGTAGCGCATCAGACAACACATGTATATAGATCGGCTTAGATTTCTTGAAGCCCTCTTTAGATAAATCGATCGGTTGCCTAAGTGTTATAGTGCCACTGAGAACAACACTCGAGAATATACTCTCTAGTACATGGGTAGTCGGGTAGTAC
>SNQJ01S0055112.1:25965-44550 GCA_010110895.2 Picea sitchensis | reverse complement strand
GCACCATTATTTGAGACCTATTCCATTGGATTTATCTCTTCTCCCTTATCACATTCATACCTATCATTTTTCAGCAAATGTTTTGACCCCACCCACCCCTTTTCGGATCCCTCGTCATGATGACCCATACCCATAGCCAAGACTTGGAAGCTCACTTCAATACCCTACAATATAATTTCACAGAGACCCAACAAGAAGTGAGACAACTCAGTATCAAACGTACCCTCTGGATGAGTTTAGGCCAAGGGGTTGGTTGTCGTGGTTTTTGATCGAAGATCTGATTTCTATGTCAAGTTGTTGACATCCATAGACCTTGACACTTGTTCACATAACTGGTTTCAAGATTTACTATATGAAAAAATGTGGGACATATGGAGAACTTAATGTCTAGCATCATTACGATAGGTAAGAGAGCATTGCTTGGATGGTTGATTATTAAATGAATTATATTTTCCGAGCTTTTGTGGATTTCGTATTTGTTGGAGCAGAAGTGAGGGAAGCTCAAGATAAACTCGATTGAAATGCCAGCTTTAAGGAGCTTGCAAGAGGATGTTGTGAGAAGAGGAATCTATTTCCCCGAATTCATTCAACCTGGAAGCTGTAATTGTTTGAATGGATGCTATATTAGTGATATATTAGTTATAGAAACCGTTCATGAATTTGAGTACCATAAAATTGACGTGGACAAATATTCGAAAGACGGAAGTTCCGAAGACTGGGAAAAATCTGAATGTTTTAAATCTGGAGGCCAGCATTTAGTTGCTGTAAATATCACGAGTGTTGAACCTTTCAAGCGGTTGGTAGATAACATATATGAAGCCTATGGATCAAAAATATTCCCTCTGAGACACCGATCAATATCTGGGCTAAAAAAGTAATTGTTATCATTGTGAATGGAGGAGACTAATTGGGTGCGCTCAACTTCTAGGAGCATATAGCCATTGCAAGTAAAACTCATTTGCATCGATCTCTAGGTGCAATAAATTTGGCATGTGACCATCACGAAAAAGTAGATGCATTCCGACAATATCATATCGCCTATTTCATTTAATAGAAATTGAGCACCACATATGGAGAAACCTACAGGGTCCATGTAGTGAAGTTACTCCATTGCTTGGAGATTATGAGGGATTCTCCTTTGATAAACTCTTGAGCCATTATCATTCCATCCACGCCGGACACAAACACTGTGGCTACATCTATTATCAACAGAATCCATTAAGGTGTCTCTGATCGGTTCTATCTCCTTAAAAAATGTGCAATTACTTTATGCCATTTCACTATCATCCGCCATCACGATCCCTCATAAGGAACTATGAGTCAACCTATCGATTACCATGAATACACTAAGCCTATTATCAGCTAGCGATCATTGGTTCGATTCCTGTAGGTGGCATTCTCTATTTATTATTACTTAAGCATAGTATATATCATTGTACATGTATAGCTGCTTTGAAAAACATAGGATTATATATGTGTAGGCTGTTAATATTATATCAGCTTAGATTCATCTTAATTCTAGTTTTATGAAGTGTCTAGAAGGATCAAAACTTTCCAATGCAAACCCTTCCTCCTTAACTAATTTTAGAGTGCAAAAAGTTAGAACCTCTATAATTGGAATAATTGATTGGAACCCCTTTTTTTTAAAGGCAAGTAATGGGTATTTCAAACTTGGCTCCACATTGCTATGGTATTTGTTTAAATGATTGGAATGGCTAAGTTCAAGGGCCTAATTATTTTTTCCATAATGGTTACTTGAGCTGAGATATAGAATTTTAATAGATGGGGTATAAAATAAATTTTGAGCCAAAGCTTTGATGGCTAATGATATCTTTTCATAGTTTCAAAATATGGGTATGAAGGTAGTTAAGGATATGTTTTTATAATTAACAATTGTTTTGGTTGGAGTAAAGGAAAGTGTAAAAATCTATGTGGAGAAATAATTTTCAAAACAATAAAGGAAGTAAGGCATTTGTAGGACTAGGAGCAAAAACATTTGGAACACCAATGCAACTAACTATTGTTAGTTGTAAACTTTTGTAGACATTTTTATCGGCAACATCTATCTTTTATTAATTTTAGATCTTTATCATTGTTATATATAACTAACATTCTCTTGCATTTGAGACATAATAGTTTTAATTGATCAAATACATTTTCTTTTGTAGAAGATTTTCTTTTTGTTTTCCCAAACATTTTGTTCCTAAAATATTTTCATAGGATATTCTTTTAAATATCTTCATGGTTTCAAAGATACCTCTACAAATCTCTTCTCATTTTTTTCTCATTTTTTTTTCTAAGAGATATTTGCAACTTGTGTGATCTCCAAAATATTGATTAGACAAAAGCAAAGAACAATTGTTTGCAGTTGCGGGTTTCTGGTTATAAGTATGTTTTCCTCACGCTATGTCACATTTCATAAACGTTTGTGGCTCTAGTGCTAGACTATTTGTTGGTGGTGTTGTGCATTGAAGGTTATTACGGTATTCACAACTATGGTTCTTTCTCCAATCGAGCATGTTATACACATGATCCAAAGTTCATATTTCACTTTTGTTTACCATCGTCTAATTCCATCAAAACATCAACAGAATCTACCAAAAAATAAATAGGGGCTACCTCAGCTCAAATCTCTCTCATTTATGTAGAAAATCTATTGATATTTACGAGGGTTTTCAACAGGGATAAAATATTAACAACTGCGATAGAGACCACTTCGACAATTATTACAAGGATACATACATAATTTCTCTAAATATTGAATTGGATGCACATGAAGATGAATGCTTTCCTATGAGCTACACTTTAAGCCCCAAATCATCATCGTCAATCCCATAAACTAATTTCAAAAGTCCCAATCAAGCCATATCTGTTTGTCCCATGCATGCGTTGAGTTGATAATATAAAACAGACGAGCCACATAATCTATTCGAAGTATGGACCTCGAATCTATGCCTCCTACTTCGTACATGGCTACTTTAATTAGAGTGTATCGCTATGGTTCTGTGAAGGTGTGAGCTCTCCATTGATGTTGAGGCTTTGAACACTAAGCATCAATGCAAACACTTTCTAATTGAGTGTCTTGGTCAAAGTTCTAATATGTTAATCCACACTTAGATTTACACATCCACTTATTATGGTTTGCACACTTAGATTTACACATCCACTTATTATGGTTTGCAGAAAATTTTCAATTATTTAATTAGGGATTCTAAATATCTCATTAGAGCTTTTTGTTTTGAGTTTGGGGTTCCATTTTCTATATTTTTAGCATAGTTCAGAGATTACACATTTAGATATTGTGTTCTTTTTTTATTTTCTATTGATAAAATGGAAAAATCAATGACTATTGATATTCTAACTCCCCATAAGTATCATAGATGGAAACTAAAGATGAAACAAATATGGCATTCTAAAGGGATTTGGAAAATATCCATCAAATGTTTACCGAGGAAATTGATAGCTTTTCCTATTGAAACAAACTTTATGAAACCATGGGTCTTATTGCCTTTCATGTTTAAGATAGTTTGTTGTTTCATATTGTTGAATGTAAGATTCCAAAAGCATGTTGGGACAAGTTAACTTTCTTATTCGGTAAAGTCAATTAATTTTGAGCCTTATAGTTGGAAGTATAATTTTTGTTGCTTGTGCCTTATGAGCATGCATTCATTGAAGATTATCTTGCCAAATTATGGTTGTTGGTGGCATAGATGAGAGGATGTCGAAAAAACAAAATAGATAATGAGTGCATTTTCTTGATTCTATCCAAGATAAAGGGTTCCTTTCATGTATTTTATTTTACATTTTACTCTACCATGGATGTCTTATCCCCTAGCTTAGGGATAACTGGGGAGATTATGTCTTGAGGCCCACAGGTCCTAGACATGGAGTATCGAGAGACATATCGACTTGAGCATGGCCCTGGAGGACCCATCCATTCATTCTTCAGCGCCTCCACTTTGTCAACAACATCCATCACCTTGACCTGGTCCTGTAACAGAGATGGATTTTGTTCCATGAGGTAATGAGTCTGGGTATCATGGTATGTCTCACTCTAATCCTCAAAACCTTTGAATATTTTCATTCAATTATTTTTTCTTCTAACGGGTGCTTGGATATTATACTTCTCCACTTGACCATACTTGGGGGGAATGACAGGATTCCCTAGTAAGATGGTACCCATAGGGTTTAAGTTTCCACTCGGGGGATTCATGAAAGGCCATCGTCCGCTCCCACCATACTTACCACTTTTCATTATTTTCCCTCTCATCCATCCCATTACACTAGTCTAGGCATTGGGTTGGCCAAATATTTAAGGGTTGTACCTTGCATTGTGGGAAGAAGGGGCTAAAGGCCTAGAGGGTAAAAGTACTTGACAAAATATAAAAGCCAAAAGAATGAAACCTTGAGATGCTTCACCTAGGGATCCCCGAGAAAGAAATAAAAGGATTCTCAACAAGAAACTGAGGTACCCATAAAAAAGGGAAAATAAAATAAAACAAGACCTAGTTAGAGGATGGGGGGTCTCATCATGAGCCAACCTATTAGGTCCATGGGCATGTAGCAGTATGACACTACCAACCGTTGATCACCACACCAGGGTAGTGGCTCTTGGTGGCATATCCAAGAGAAAGGGGGTCCCATCACGAGACAAACTTCTCATCTCCTGGAAATGCTTGTGGGTAACATTGCCACCACTAGTCACCATGCCAAGGTAATGTCCCCTAACTCTCCGCTTGAAAGAAAAAAGAAATAAAATATAAAAGGAATGAATGGTCTTGGAAACATTTTCATCCATCACAGGTGCAACTCACTCTCTTCAGAGGCATGCATAGGTAAGTCATGCATTTCCCTGCTATGACTGCACCCCTTACCCAGACATCCCTTACCACCTCATCAACTTACATGGCATGGATTTGAATTCTCCCGGAAGCATCCCATATCCAATGAGCATTAGCCCAATAGAATGTCCCAGCATTTCCTCCAAACTTGGTTGGTAGACTTTTATAATGTCTTTGAGCACTTGTCCGAGTGAAGGGGGTTTTATGCACATGTTTAATAAATTTGATGATTATATGTGATTGACATTGCTATGATCCCTGTGACTTATGATCCCATGAAGGGCATATATGTTGATGTTGTAGGTCCACACTCGATGGAAAGTACCCAGATGGATAGGTACACATGGGGAGATGATTAATCCAGACCTCCATGGGGCTAAAATCCAACTATATGGATGTTGAGACCCGAGCAGGGGGTAGAGACAGATCATAGGATTACACTGGAGAGAAAGGAGGATGTTCCACCAAGGGTAGCATGGCAGGCCTAGACCTAGAGGGGTTGTGCCTTTTCCACCATGATGTAGGCCTTGGAAGGCCCATGACATCATCAAATGCTTTAGGAGGTTTTGGGGGCAGTTGTGTGCCAAGTGACACATGTGGAAAGTTCATGAGGCCTAAGAAGGCCTAACGTTTTTCTCCAAGAGGCCAACATTTCCCTAAAAGGGCCTAACGTCACCCTAAAAGGGCATGACATCACCTTTTATTCTTGATTTAGGGTTTTAATTATGACATTTTATGTAAAATAATATTTTGGATGTAAACTGGCCATGTCGAACTTTTTTGACCTAAAGTGTAATTAAAGGTCAACGATATTGTATAAACAGAGAGTCTAAACTCTCATTTTTTCATCATATTTCACTCACACTTGTGTGAGGACTGAAATTGGTGCCCTAATTATGGTTTTTGGACTGAAATTTAGTGCACACTTGTTGAAGGAAGGAAAATTTTGGTGTTTTTGGCATTTTTCTTGGTGGAAAGTCTAAAACTAGGTGATGTGCTAGATTATGCTTGGTGAATGTAAGTAAAATTCTGCAATTCTTCTTTCTTTTGAATGGTTATGGTATTTTTACTTTGCATTTTTCTTATGCTTATGAAATTGCTATCCACCTACTAGGAATGAAGCACATGTTATTGTCCTTCTTCTAATTTTCTATCCACCTACTAGATTGTGCCAAGGAGTCGTTTTTCTTGAAGCCATTGCTAGGGCCTTGCCATTGCAACACCCTAGCACTTGTTACTTCATCATAGTTGTCACTTGCTTCATTCTTTGAGTTAAAGAAGGAGGAAAATATACTAAGGCCTAGGGTTACCTACACGTTATTGTTTGATGGTTGAAGCCTTGGCTTACCAACATTTCATTCATCAAATCCTCTTGAAGCCTTGGCTTACCAACATTTCATTCATCAAATCCTCTTGTCTTTGGCTCTCCCATTATCATATTTCCCCTTCAACTTTTGCAGCCACTTATTTGATTCCATTTTCCTTGAAAAATCACTAATCTAAGACCTCATTTGAGTATTTTGATCAAACAAACTTCAAAACCCATTCTTCAAACAAGCTACTAACTACTTATAACACTAGAATATTCTAACTTATTAACTTTGCAGTTGTTGTTACCAAAGTAAGCTACGACCATACTTTTCAGCACTAAAATCATCTAAAAGCAAATTTTAGAGCTGATTTCACATTGCCCTATTTGCCTCTGACAAATACTAGCATTTTGCCAAGTTTGTGTTATCATTTCTGGTCATTTTTGAAGCATTATTGAGGCATAATTGTGAAGCTATTGCTATCTATATTTGTTGTTATAAATTTATGTTTACTTCAGATTCATATCAGCCATTTTCTTTATCTAACAAAATCTGAGGTTTTATGAAGTACTAACAACAAGTGTACTTGCAAACATATAGTTTTCTTATTGTTTTGTTTCGGGTAGGTACACTTATGGGATATTGTATCTTAATTGATTTATATTGTATATTAATTGGTTGTTTAAACCATACTTTCTGATTGGTGGTGAATTGTGAGAGGGGAGCTTTTACCTAGCCTTTATCCTTTTCCTTCTCAAAACCCCAGGTCACCGGGGACGTCTCCCCTGGTCTTACCACCCTAAATAGAAAGAGACTATTAGGGACCTAACCCCTCACATAGTTAGAATAATATATTTAGATGTAATAAAGGTCAATATTAATAAGGCATAGAAATAAGGAAGAATAAGTCGAATGTAAGAAGACCTAATAGAAGCTTCCTCTTCTAGAAGGATCGTCCTCTATATGGTTCTTTTGATAGACATATTTAGTATAAATAGGAGTCGAGGGTATGAGAACTTTTGTCTTGGATATTATTGTAATAGAGTTTTTCTCGACTGGAGGTTTCCCCCTCGAAGAGGCAAGTGAACATTTCTCTCAGTAATCAAAGTTCTCTTTCTGGTGTTATTCTGTATCATTTTGATATTATTGCGGTATTGTTCTGGTTATATTGTTGTTCATCTGCCATTTCTAGCATTTAATTTATGTTCTGCGAAGTGTCCTCTAGAACCTCTTGTAACCTTACAGTATTAGCCCTTTTATTTCTTAACTTCCTATCCTTCTTCCCAGTGAGCTTCATCTCAGTAATGCTTTTACCATTCTAATGTTTATCTTCTGTGGTCTTAGTTACTTCGCACTGTTGAAAGTCTTTCCTAGGGTTCCTTGATAATACTTCTTCTATATAAAAAATAGGTAACTCAATCTTCTGTGGATCCTCAAATGTTCTCTTAGCTTCAACACCGGGGTTGCTAATATTAAATATTTGCGATCTACTCTTTTGTTCTTCAATCAAGTGTGTGATCCTTCTTGTCATAAAGTCTTTTAACTCTTGCTTCTTCTGTTCCAAAAATTTTTCTTCTTCTTTTCGTCTAGCTTGTTCTCTATCAATCCAAGGTTTTCCTATGAGCATGGTAAACGGGGCATTGTCTTCAACAAATTTAATGATCTCAAAGTCTTCCTCTATTGAAGTTCCATTGACAGTCATAGGTATTTGGGCGAGCCTTCCACATAGGTTTACTATCTTTCCTTTGAAGAAACTTGTTCCTCCTAGGTAAGGGATCAAGGCAGGCTTTCCTATATCTTCCCAAGATATTTCTGGCATAATGTTCACTTGTGCTTCTTCAGCAAGAGTACATTCAATGTAAAAGTCCCTTATTCTTGCTTCGATTTGCTCCTTTTCTTTGAAGATCTTTGATAGCTTAACATGTCGGTGGTCATTCAAGGTATCTTTCATCTGTAGAAATATCTTTTCTAATTCTTTCTGGGTTTCTGCTATAATCTTGGTATCTTGATCTCCTTCAGGGTTTGCTTGCTCCATATTCAGCTTCTCAATCCTAGCAATCATTCTCGGGAAATCCAATACATCATGGTCCATAGCCTTACAACAGAGGCAACTAGGTCTTCTTCCAGGGAATTCCTTAGCAAGATGTCCCGATCTTCTGCAACTATAACAGAGGGTTAATCCTCTCTTTCATTTAGATTCTCCCCAACTTTTTATGTACTGTGCACCAGGATCATGGTGGCTAGCCTGCAAAAAACTCTTTCTAGGATCCTACATCCATTTGTTAGTCCAGACATTATTTCGATGCATAGGTATAACATATATATCACTATACTTATCAGATCTATTCATATCAAAGTTTCATTCATCTATTAATTCCCTAGTTTCGAAGCTAGGACAGAATCTATCAAACATACCTAGATCCATTCTTTGGAAACAAAAAAATTTCACTTATCTTACTTCTATAGAGCACGAATCTTTCAGATCTAATTTTTTTTTACTATTCTTACCTTTATCAGAGCACAAAGCTTACAGATCTTACCTCTTTTATGCAGATATGACCTTTTTCTTTCAAAATTTTCCACTTTCAATTTAATTAAGGCATAGAGCGTTCATATATCACTTCTTTTCTTCTGTATAAACCTATTTCTTGAAGATCTGACCTTTCCCCTTCAGATCTGACCTCTTTTTCTGCAGATATGACCTTTTCCCTTCAGATCTAAGCTCTTTTTACAGACACAAATCTTTGTAGGTCAAGTAGAATACTACACACTAGGGCAACAAATCTACGCATAGAGCTTAGTTCGCACAAATCTTTTTCTTCTTTTCTTCCCAGCAATCACAGTTCATGTCTCGGCAACAGAACCATTTGTTGGCACAGGGGCAGACCTAGGGTTCAACGCTCAAGAGTGCACCAACAAAACCCTAACTACCGACCCTTTCGGCAACACCTGCAAAGAAGATGAAGTCTCACCCGAGGTAGAGGCAGGGGTGGTTGCAAGACTCATATGTCTACAACCTTAGCTAGGACATTGATATGTGATTATATCTTTTACAGGGCACTTAGTATAGATCCTTCATCAATATTTAACCCGTCTGGTACTTCGAAGATAGAACAAAGCATCACAGTGAATACTTATACTAAAGATGATTTATTACTTAGCCACATAAATATAGGTTAGATTCAACAGATCAAGAACTAAGCATCTTATATATCATATCTAACGTTTATTCCTATATCATTAGCACAGAGCTTAACTAGATCTACTTAATCACATCAAGCACTTAGCCAAGAAAGAGATAAACACATTAGATCGAAGCACAAAGCACCATACATTCAGTTACCGTGGTTCACCCCCATCCTGGGGCTATGTCCACAAAGTCTTCTTTATATCATCTTAGTCAAGAAGTTACAACACAGAGCTTCAATGACCCTTACTTCACATAGGACAAAAGATCTGCATAGCTCGCTAGATCCTTCTTCCTTTATCTTCAATACAAGACTACAACAACTTGCACTTAGCTTTCTGATCTCATGCACAAAGCATTCTAAGATACATCCGATCACACTGATCCATTTACTAGCACTAAGCTTTCAATTATACACCACATAGATGTACTACCTTACTACAATACTACTTCTATTTACATTGCCTATTTATAGATTACAAAATGGGCCTAGGCGTGGGTAAACCCACGGGCCAACATCTCTTTCCCGTTACATCCACCCAAAACCATAAAATGGACCCAAAAATAGGTCTTGCTTCCTTAATTTCCACTTCGCGTTGCGCTCCTTCCTTGGCAAGCTGTCATAGTCCCAAAAGTGGTCAAATATGACCAATTATTCTTCAAAACTTGGTCAAGGGCCAACAGTTCCCCAACACTCACCTTTGACTTGTCCCAAGTCACTCAGGTCTGATCAATTTCCTTTCAAACACCTCGAGCTGCTTCGACCTGCTGCAATGCGACAACCTCTTGTTCAATAAATTCCTGGATTATTGTGTCATTGAGTGGTCCTTCTAGGCATTGTTCTACAGTGATGACACCCTGTTCAAGTTCATCTCCCTAGCTTTCAAGTTTAGCAAGAAGTTGGAATGCCTTCTCTTGGAGTGGTTGTAGTCATTGAGAGACTTCCATTACTTTACTTTTTAGCGTGTGTACTTGTTGTTGGGTTGTGCATTGTTCTGTGAACATCTTCATTCTTTTGACAAGGGTCATAGACTTCAACTGTTCTTGTAGCACATATACATGTTGCTTTGCTTCTTGGAGCTATGCCTCCAATGTCTGCAATTATGGATACTCTGCGAGGGTTTCATGAGTTTGGGCGCTTCTAGTGCTTAGTTGCCTATATTCCAAAGCCAAAGTTTTTAATTGGTTGACTGTGCTTCGAGCAATGGCCTCTCTTAGATCTCTTATCTCTTGGGTTGTCTCAGGCACGGTGCAAAGCTCCAAATCCGTGATGCGCTATTGAAGTTGTTGGATTACTTATTCCAGTTGGGTCACCTGCTATGGGAGACGGTCTTCCATCTTCACCTCAATGATCGTGATAGAGCGCAGTGCTTTGTGAACTCTTTCTTGTACTTCAAGTTGCTCTTCTAGCAACTGGTACTTGCTTTGTTTTAACTATGCTTCCTCCTCCCACTTCGCTTGTAAGGCAAGCTGCTCTTCTTTTGCATTCCTCCATTGTTCTCCATGTGCACTCTATTCTTGCGCCAAAGCCTGGGTGGCTTGCATTATGTCTTCTTGATCTCGTCGAAGGCGAGCTTCGACTTTCTCGACGATCTGGCATAATTGAGTGGGCTCATCTCCTATTCCTGGTATTTCCATTGTTAAGGGCGCCATAGAAACTGCTTGGCTGGACTAGAGTGTCTGCTACACTTCTTTGAGTTCACCCATGATCTGGCTGAATAGCTCCTCCTACTTTGATTCTTTCTTTTCTGCGAGCTTTAGTGAAACATCATTCAGTGCAACAATTAAGAAGTTGAAATTATCTGGGGTAAGGTTAGCTTTAAGCGTGGTCTGGGTGGCCTTATATTTCTTTCGGGATGAAGGATTTGGTGGGGTAATCTTCCTTTTCTTGGAGGGATCTTCCTCATCCCTAGGCAGAGTAACCTCTCCTTTTCTCTGTTCAACTTCTGTGCCCCCTAGTTATTCATCATCACCTCCCTTCACAGGTGAGAGAGAAGAAGTCTTCATGGATGTGTTGTGGATATCTTAAACTTCCACATCCTTCTTAGTCTTGCATGGTCTTGGTGTGTCTGGCATAGATTCAGGGCTATCTACGTCGGACATATCTTCGGGGTCTGGTGCAACAAGGAAGTCTACCTACCATTCCTTGGTAATCTCCTCCAAGTCATCTTCTGTCAGCTTGTAATATGACTGGACTTGTTTTTTGTGCTCATCTACGCACGTTGTAATGTAGGTGAAGTGACGATCTGTGTTGAATTTCATCAAAGGTCTAAACCTATGAAGTGTGTTGGGTGTGATGTGTGGCGTAGAATGAATGGAATTCTTCAACTGAGTGTAGTAAGCATGGAATATGACATTGGACTGCCACTATTTGTTCATGTCACTAGAGTACCACGACGTATAGAACTTCGTGACCAGTGGTTCGAAGGGTTCGATCTCCGAAAAAGTGGCTCCCTCGGGCAGTTCCCAAGTGATGAAATTGATGAGTATGGGAAACCAACTAAAGTGGAAGTCATACCCTTGTTCCTACGCTTGTCTACAGTCAATCTATAGCTGATTTATAAGGTATTTTTCCCAGTTCATTTCTAGTCCCTCCGCGCACTTCCCTGCGAGGTCAACTACAAATCCGGTCACCTCTGTAGGTCTCTTTTTTCGGACTAACTTCCCTGTGATCATCTGGCAACCAAAATGTGTTGTCGCATTCTCAATGGAGGCTACCTTGTAACATCATGTGCCTTTCTCCAGATCGCCATATGTGTCTTTTATTAGCTGGGCAAGAGCATGATCTACGGTCTTTCTAGGGTAAAATTTTTGTGGGTTAGGGCCCTGCATGCTTAGCCCAGTGATCCGATTGATTAAAATCAGATCCACAGTGATGCGAAAGTCCAACCATAGGTATCCTCTATGGTAGCAGGACAAAAACAGTATAACACATGCATTTACTTCCTGATGCCTCCCAAAATGTGGAATATTCACCACATTGAGGAGGGTTGACTATGCAAGGTTATGGGTCCATTGTTGCAGTACAATATTGGGGTTCTTTCTATATGTAATAGTCAAGTACTTGTGTGGGGATAGCATATTTTATACCTTGCAATATCCAAGTTGAAATCACTAAATTTCAGCGCAGTGAGCTTCTCCTGGTCAGCATGAACTGCGCACACCCCTTTTGGGAGGTACGCAGTGACTACAGCATAGTCGAAGTCTCTGGGTATAGTGTCTCGATTCATTGTTCCGCTTAGTGGTGGGATATATTTAGGAAAGATGCTTGGGACCATATTCACAGTGGCAAAGTCATTTATGAGCTTCGATCATCTTTCTGAAGGCGGTCGGGATGGTCCTGCTTGAGCAGTGGAGGGGGAAGCTGGAAGTTCGCCCAAGGATGATGTTTGTAAACCTATAGACATTCTGCATTCTAACATGAATCTCTCAGTCATTAAATCAACTAGAACTTCTTCAACAATTTTCTCAGCAGTGTTGAGCTCGTCCGACATACAAACTTAGGTCAGCTGGCTCGGGTGCAAAAGGAATTCAAAGACTACAGTGAATAGTAAGTCAATGATCTCAAGGTAAGTAAATATCAGGGTTCGCACTCAAATTCTTAGTTAGCAAAACTTATTCTCGGTGCATGGCGTGATGGATTAAGTAGACAATCTTAACAACGGTCTTCTTGCAATGGACATGGGGCCTTCATTAACTCTGTTCTATCCATTCTGGTGCATTCTAATGGTATAATGGTAACCCATAACTGTTTTCATATATGTTCGGAGTGGCGATCGAATGGGTATATCGGTTCCAACAACTATATTGCTTCGTCATGGCGAAGTATGTCGTTGTTCTGATATCTCGACGAAGCTCCAATTCTGCAATTCTTCTTGATGTGAAGTGTCCTCTACAACCTATTGTAACCTTATAGTACTAGCCCTTTTCTTTCTTAACTTCCTAGCCTTCTTCCCAATGAGCTTCATCTCAGTAATGCTTTTACCATTCTAATGTTTATCTTCTGTGGTCTTAGTTACTTCGCACTGTTGAAAGTCTTTCCTAGGGTTCCTTGATAATACTTCTTTTGTATCAAAAATAGGTAACTCGATCTTCTGCATATCCTCAAGTGTTCTCTTAGCTTCGACATCGGGGTTGCTAATATTAAATATCTGCGATCTGTGCTTATGTTCTTCAATCAAGTGCGTGATCCTTCTGGTCTTAAAGTCTTTTAACTCTTGCTTCTTATGTTCCAAAGCTTTTTCTTCTTTTGTTCCCAGCAATCACAGTTCTTGTCCCGGCTAAGAAACCATTTGTTGGCACAGGGGCAGACCCAGGGTTCAATGCTTAAGAGCGCACCAACAAAACCCTAACTACCGACCCTTTCGGCAACACCTGCGAAGCAGATGAAGTCTCACCCGAGGTAGAGGCAAGGGTGGTTGCAAGACTCAGATGTCTGCAACCTTAGCTGAGACATTGATCTGTGATTATATCTTTTATGGGGCACTTAGCATAGATCCTTCATCAATATTTAACTCGTTTAGTACTTTGCAGATAGCACAAAGTATCACAGTGAATACTTATACTAAAGATGATTTAGTACTTAGCCACAGAAATATAGGTTAGATTCAACAGATCAAGAACTAAGCATATTATATATCAGATCTAACGTTTATTCATATATCATCAGCACATAGCTTAACTATATCTACTTAATCACATCAATAACTTAGCCAAGAAAGAGATAAACACATTAGATCAAAGAAAAAAGCACCATACACACAGTTTGCGTGGTTCACCCCCACCCTGGGGCTACGTCCACAAAGTCTTCTTTATATTATCTTGGTCAAGCAGTTCCAGCACAAAGCTTCAATGACCCTTACTTCGCACAGGACAGAAGATCTGCGCAGCTCGCTAGATCCTTCTTCCTTGCTCTTCAGCACAAGACTACAACAACTTGCACTTATCTTTCCGATCTCATGCACAGATCATTCTAATATACATCCGTTCACACAGATCCAGTTACTAGCACTAAGCTTTCAGTTCTACACCACATAGATGTACTACCTTACTACCATACTACTTCTATTTACATTGCCTATTTATAGATTACAAAATGGGCCTAGGCGTGGGTAAACCCACAGGCCGACTTCCCTTTCACATTACACCAACCCAAAACCCTAAAATGGACCCAAAAATAAGTCTTGCTTCCTTAATTTCCACTTCGCATTGCGCTGCTTCCTTGGGAAGCTGGCGCAGTCCCAAAAGTGGTCAAATATGACCAAGTATTCTTCAAAACCTGGTCAAGGGCCAACAAGGGTATGCGAACTTTTGTCTTGGATATTATTGTAATAGAGCTTTGCTCGACTGGAGGTTGCCCCCTCGAAGAGGCAAGTGAAAATTGCTCCCAGTAATCAAAGTTCTCTTTCTGGTGTTATTTTGTATCATTTTGATATTATTTTGGTGTTGTTTTGGTTATATTGTTGTTCATCTTCCATTTCTAGAATTTAATTTATGTTCTACATACTTTTTATATATGGAATATTACAAGTGGTATCAAAGCACTTTCCTTGGAAAAAAAATTGTGGGTTAATTTTTTCAGGGTAGAGACATATTCCGACGTCTTTAATCTACAGAGATCTGTCATTATGCACATAAACCTGCAGTCGGGGATTCATACACATAGGAAATACAAGTGGTACTTAAGCGCACATTTGTTGGCCACCCTTGTAACCCCTGTTGGTACCCCTTCGAGTGGTAGCGCATCAGACAACACATGTATATAGACTGGCCTACATTTCCTGAAACCCTCTTTAGATAAATCAATTGGTCGCCTAACTGCTATAGTGCCACCAAGAACAACACTCGGGAAGATACTCTCTAGTACATGGGTAGTCGGGTAGTACGACTAAGGGCACATTCTAACCTCCTTAGTTGGTGCCCTAAGATATTGGGTCGAGTACTATTGTTGGACCCCACACGTATATCAGAGAGTTATAGCACAGGGAAAACCCTTGTATGTAGGACCCTTGAATACCGAACCGTTGGGGATGGAAACAAAAAAAAAAAAAAACAAGATCTATTGTCGCACAACTGTGTTCAATTTTCCAAATCACTACACATTTCTTCCTGATTAATCATTTGGGAATTTCATCACTGCAGTATTCTTCAAACTAGAGTATAACTCTGTAGGTGAAAAAAAAAAGTTTGGGTTTTGTTGCACCATTATTTGAGACCTATTCCATTGGATTTATCTCTTCTCCCTTATCACATTCATACCTATCATTTTTCAACAAATCTTTTGACCCCACCCGCCCCTTTTCGGATCCCTCATCATCATGGCCCATACCAATAGCCAAGACTTGGAAGCTCGCTTCAATACCTTACAATATAATTTCACAGAGACCCAACAAGAAGTGAGACAACTCAGTGCCAATATTTCCACCATCAATAAAAAAATGCATTCCTCCATCGCCGCCTCAATCGAGGAACTCAAAGAAGACCTCAAACAAGAGATTACTACCTAGCTTGAATCTATCACTTTGATGATTTTCACCAAGCTTCATATCCCTGCAGACCCCCCTTTATCTAACCCACCTTTGCATACCGAAGCTGAAACTTCCTCTCATTCCCATAATTTTCAGCACCATCACTTTCAGCATGACCTACCCCTTCAACGTGTGGATGTGACCAAATTTGATGTTTCAGATCC
Organism: Picea sitchensis; assembly: GCA_010110895.2. Taxonomy (NCBI): domain Eukaryota; kingdom Viridiplantae; phylum Streptophyta; class Pinopsida; order Pinales; family Pinaceae; genus Picea; species Picea sitchensis. Next base: position 28,521 of record SNQJ01S0055112.1, on the reverse strand, counting down.
CAATAGTTGGGTAACTCAAATGGAACATTATTTCTCTTTCTACGACATTACATATGACTTGGCCAAAATCCGGTATTGTTGTCTTCATCTAGATCAAGAGCGTTGGCAATGGTGGCAATGGAGAAAAACCACCCGTCAAGGGTATGTTGTTTGGACACACTTTGTGGCAGAGCTTTATGAATGCTTTGACACGGAGACCAACCACTTAGGTCGTTTCACAAAGTTGAAACAATTTGGCACAATGGAAGACTTTATAGTTGTTTTTGAGAGACTGACTTTTCGTACAAAGGGCATGTTTGATGCTTTTTTCTGAGAATGTTTTATTAGTGGCCTCAAGGATGAGACTCATTCCCATGTCCTCATGGTTCGGCCTCAGAGTTGGGTGGAGGATAATAAATGAGCTAACGAAGCACATCATGTTGTCTCTTCTCAAAACCGGAAACCCTCCTTTATTCCTCGCACTAAACCAATAAATCCCACTCCTCCTTCTACTCCACTAAAGATCCAAAAATTGACCAGGGGCGAAATGGTTGAATGCCAACTCAAAAGCCTTTGTTTTTTTTTCCTCGAAAAAAATCATAATTTCATTATATCATAACAAAATTACATACACATATATGTACCAGTTATTATGTAGCTTTATACATATTCTCCAACAGAAAAGAAAATTGTCTATCCCCTATGGATTCATAAACATACATCGGTTACATATTCTGTTAAGCATTTCAGTCCCCAAAAAGAGTAATATCCTTCCGAAATAGTCCCACGTTAAAGTACAATCCATCTATATAGAAAATTATTCTATGATCTAGTCAAAATATAGGAGATCTTCACAAAAGAGGTATTTTCCAGCCTCCGGTGTCAAGTATCCTGCCTTTCGTGAAAGGGTTTATGGTAGAATCCCTGAGATCCATCGGAAGTGTGTTCTATAACATGCGATAGAGAGAAGTCTAACTGCGTGGCTTCTTTGGAAATCATGTCTGCCACTTGATTCCTTTCCCTGTATATATGAGAAAATGAGATAGAGTCAAAAATACTTTTAATACAAATTACATCCTCTAGTAATGGAAGCAGACAAGTGATTTGACATCTGTGTGTCCCATTAGTCCAATTGATGAAAACTAGTGAATCACCAAATACTTGTAAATATTTTCATTTTTGCTCTACAACGAAAAGTAAAAGAAGTTTTAAATCCATGAGTTCAGAGTAATTGTTTGTGCCATTCCCCAACCCTGCTTTAAGGGTAAAGTAATGTGGTTTTGTGAAATAAACACATCCACCCCCACCACAATTTGTATGATCAGATGGGGAAGTGCCATAAAAATATGCCCATAGGAAACTCAAGTCTGGAGACTCCTCCCTTACATCCCTTGGTTGTGCCACGATGTCCCCACCTGAACCCGAGAAGGAATTGAAGATCCCAAAGCATTTGATAGCAACCATTTCTCCTAAGTAGTTTTCTTCTTGAAATATGTGACCATTTTGGGTGATCCAAATGCTAATATTATGGTATCTTCGGGAGGTATGAACCTCTATTATGACCTATGAAGAGATTAGAATCCTCTGGAAGGAAGCAAAGAATTGAAGCAAACCCTAGACAGGTTGTTGGCTGAACAAATATATTTATATTGAATTTATTGATGCCCAAAAGGAGAATTCAGCCCAGTTAGACTGGCCAGGTCGGCCCCAATTAGACTGGCCAGTCCACTATAAATACAGGGCACTAGTTTCATTATTCATCATCTTAGCAGTTGCAGTGAGAGCAATATCTGCACAGGCAGTTGTACGCAGCAACAGTTTGGTGTGCAGGTTTTCTGCGAAAGCTGGGAGAGTGGTGTGCTAGCTTCTGGGTGGGGTCATCTGTTCAGTTTAGTTTCTATTCCTTTGCTTGGTGAATTTAGCCTCTCTTGGCTATAGATTACAGCCAGAATTCTCTTCTCGGTCAAGGTCAAGGTGCTCGGAGGGTGGCTTAAGGCCTATGGTTGGGTGACGACGGTATCGTCAATGGTTAAACGAGCACAATCCTCTATATTGTAACAGGTTATGGGCCCACACACCCTTCAGTCAGCCTAAAAGGATGGAAGGAAACATAACTGCTAGGTATTGAGCTCATTGAGGAACTGTCGCTAGGGTTACTAGCAGGAGCAGCTTCCAAAGAACTACAGCTAGGGTTACTAGCAGTAGCAGTTGCAGAAACCCTAATTCTGAGATCCGGCACCTTGTGATGGAGCATCTTGCTCAAGGAGAATATATCCAGATGCACCCTAACTCAGCGCACCTATTGACTTTCTCAAAAGAGAGAAAAGACGTAGTTGAAGTTTTGGATCAAGGCATGACCAGTTATCAGTCAACCGAAGACATGTACGAAACAATCAGTCTCTTACATTACTCAACACTTACCAGGACAATTGAAGACGATATGTGGATAATCGATAGTGGAGCTTCCAGGCACATGACGGGAGATCAAGCAAGACTCTCAGATCTAAATGAGAGAAAGACATCATACAAGGTGGAGCTTGGAGACAAAATCACCTACCCCGTCGAAGGATTTGGACA
>SNQJ01S0055111.1:27329-44658 GCA_010110895.2 Picea sitchensis | reverse complement strand
TAAGGAACAATACTACCTTGTCAGAAGTTATGATGACTTGTATACCAAATGGACCACATTGTGGCAAGAAAGAGACCAAGCAGTGCCAGATTTCACAAATATCTTTCATACCTTGCGCACCAAGCTGGGTATCAAAGATTTAGACGACATCTGGTGCTCAAGTATCCTGACGCTTTACATAGATACATACAGACTGAAATGGAATTTTTGGACATCTCACCCTTAGGCGTGGCCTACTGATATACCATCAAAATCGAGCAGAAGCTCAAAAAAAAGATGTGACAATTTGGGCCTGGGAACCCCTCACAAAAAAATCCAGGAAAGGGTAGCCCCAACCCATAGAAAAAAGGACAAAGAAAATATGGATAGTATCAGGACAACCAGTCCAAGCCGCAAGCAAAGAAGGACACCAGAAAGACAAAGAAAGATACCAGGAAGTGGTGCGACTTTCATAATAGCCCTTGGCATAACAATACTGATTTTCACTCAAATCAGTCGTTGGTGACCGAAGTGAAAACCTCTGAATCAGATGCACGTTCAGAATCTCAGCCAGAACCAGAAAGGGGAAGATGGATCATTGACGTGGAACCTAGTGTCACCATTTCTACCACCAAGCTCCAGCCTGGTGAACCAGACGAGCCAGAAGAAGGAGAACGCCTCTTCCATTCACAGATGTGGGTAAAAGGCACCTTGCTACACTTCATTGTGGATAGTGGTAGCCAGAAGAACCTCATCTCAGTAGAGGTCGTCAAGCGGTTAGCCTTGCCGACAACACTGCACCCACAACCCTACACCATTGGATGGCTCCACCAAGGAAGTGATCTCCACATTAGCCAATAGTGTCGAATGTCGTACGGCATCGAGCCCTTCAAAGATGAGGTATTGTGTGATTTTTCTCCTCTCGAAGTTTGTGATGTTCTTTTGGGACAACCTTATTTATGGAAACGTCATGTTGTATATGAGTCTAGGCCTCATAGTGTTATTATTACTTTGAATAGGAAATTTTATAGAATACCTGAGGCAGTCCCACCTAGTGCTATTTCCTTGATCTCTTCTAAGCAATGCAGGAATGTCATCTCTCAGATGGGGAAGTTTGTCTTCTTCGTTATTTTCTCTCAGAATAAGAGAAATATCATAACCACATCTAGGGTCTCTGTGACCGACCTCTCCATATAGCAGAAGCAAGTAGATAAGGTCGTGGAAGAGTACTTAGATATCTTCTCCTCACCTACCGGGGTACCTCTACACTACCAGGTCAAGCACCCCATCGATATGACCCCCGATGCACTGCTGCCCAATGGGCCAGTATATCACCGCTCTCTGTTAGAGAATGAGGATATCAAGCGACAGATATAATAATTTCTCTATAGGGGGCACATCCATCCCATCTCATCACCTTGTAGGAGCCCAATCGTGTTGGTACAAAAGAAATATGGAACCTGGCGACTCTGCATTGATTACTAGGCTCTGAATAAAATCACAATCAGAAACCGGTACCCGATTCCCCGAATCGACGACCTCCTTGATCAACTCACGGGGGCCAAATGCTTTAGTAAGATTGATTTGAAGTTTGGCTACCAATAGGTCCCAATAGAACAAACATATGTATGGAAAGCCACCTTCAAGTCAAAGGAAGGCCTTTCTGAATGGTTGGTCATGCCCTTTGGTTTGACAAATGCTCCAACCACTTTCATGAGGATGATGGATGATATCCTACGACCATTCACCAATACTTTTGTAGTGGTGTATCTGGATGACATTCTCATTTATAGAAAGACTTTGGCCGAACACTTGCAACATATTCAACAGGTTTTTCACACCCTACGACAACAAAAGCTATATGCCAACTTGGAAAAATGCTCCTTTGGCATGGACAAGGTCCATTACCTGGGCTACATAATTGATCAGCATGGCGTACATGTGGGTCTAGCCAAGATCCAAGTCATCCGTGACTGGCCAGCCCCAACCACACTCACTGAGCTTCAGAGCTTCTTGGGCCTTACCAATTTCTACCGTAGGTTCGTGTTGGGATTCTCCCATATTGCATGGGCCCTCAGCCAAATAACCAGGGGTGGTGGTAAGGATAAATTTGTCTGGGGCAGGTCCCAACAACAAGCATTCGATGATTTGAAGCAACGCTTGTGCTCAGCCCCAATACTTTCACTACTAGACCTGCAACAATCCTTTGATATTAGGACAGATGCTTCAGACTATGCGGTGGGCCCCGTTCTTACTCAGCACGACCACCGTGTGGCCTATCATAGTGAGACACTATCAGATGTTATCAGTAAGTACCCTACTTACGACAAAGAAATGTACTCCATTGTGCAAGCCTGCCGCTAGTGGAGATATTACATTATTGGGAAGGAGACAATCATCCACACTAATCATAAGCCATTGTAGTTCATGCAGACATAAGGAAAATTGTAGAATGATCACCATCAAAAGTGGTCCACATACTTGCAACAATTCCACCTCAACATCAAGTATAAATCAAGAAGTACCAATCTCATCATTGATTGCCTCAGTAGACCACCAGTCATGACACTCACCACGGTACTAGAATCCTGCAGCCATGAGACCTCTGGATGGCCCCAACTCTATGAGACAGACCCAGACTTCGCCACCACCTACCAAATGTTGGGTGCAAACAAAGTTGTCAATAATTTCCATCTTCAGGATGGGTTGTTGTGTCGTCTAGGCCATATCTGCGTTTCATCAAGAGAGAGAGTGAAGCTAATCTAGGAAACCCACTACAGTCAGGTGGCAGGACACTTCGACATTGAAAATACACTGGCAATGCTACAAAAACATTTCTACTGGATGAAACTTCTACAGGAGGTCATCAAGTATATCAAGTCCTGCACTGCCTGCGCTATTGCCAAACCAACCACTAAGAAACAGGGCATGTACACCCCTCTTCCTACTCCTGACAGGCCATGGGAATCCATATCAATGGACTACATGTCGGGCCTCCCGTCCACCAAGCGGGGAAATNTAAGATGACAATTCTGGTTTCCTGCAAGAAGAACATCACAGTAGAGGCCACTGCCAACCTCTTCTTTGAACGAGTCTGGGTACATTTTGGAATCCCACAAACCATTGTCTCAGAGTGGGACAATCGATTTCTCAGCACATTCTTGTTGAGCCTCTGGTCACTGCTGGACACCAAGCTCACCGAATCCACAACCTTCCACCCCCAAATAGATGGCCAAACCAAGGTCGTAAATAGAATGATTGCGTATATTCTTGGCATGTATAATTCAAATAACCCTTGCAATTGGGATGAGAGCCTTCCCTATGTCTAACATAGCTACAACCGAGCCCTGCATATCTCAACCGGCCACATCCCCTTTCAGGTGGGGTTGGGATTCCAACCATTGGGTCCCATAGATGTTGCACTTCCCCTTGCGGTCACCTCGACTAATTCATATCCTGCTCCAAATGAAGCTGACAAAGCCACCCGGTTCATTGAGCAGATCCATCAAATCCACCAACAGGTTTAGGATATCCTACATAAGTCTAATGAAAATCACAAGCAATGCCATGATCAACATCGGCTGCCACATAAGTTTCAGGTGGGAGACAAAGTTTGGTTGCACTTGCAGAAAGAACACCTTACATGACCCCATCGAAATATTCTCCCACTCCGTTATGGGTATTACACCATCACCAAGGCCATGGGGGATAATTATTTTGAGCTCAACATTCCTCCTTTCCTTGTCCTGCACCCAGTGTTCAACGTGGATCTCGTTCACCCTAATTTCCCACCATTATTAGACACCTCAGACGTAGCAGAGAAACTAACACCAACAAAGATTAACCTCGACTTCATACAATAGGCATCCATTGATCATATTGTGGACACACATATTTATGTCACTCTACAACAAAGGATCCAGCTTTATCGAGTCATCAAAGCAGGGCAATTCCTACACCAAGGCAAGTGGTTCACCTGGGGCCAAATTCAACAGAAATTTCCTCATCTGATGGGGGAACTCAACGCAATGGATACCATTTATTTCTAAGGAGGGAATATTGATCTAGGTGGATATCTATGGCCACCCACCCTTTTCAATTGGCTCAAAACAGTTTTCTGACAATTTGACAATTTACTATTTTTAGCAATTTTAACTTCCGGGGACATTTTGAGGGCCTAAATGAAGGTTTGTTGGGATAGAGATTCTTAATAATGGTTGAATGAATTATTTATCCCCCAAAATCAATCTCCTCGATGATACCTTTCCAACGGGATATCATACACCTAAAATAGAGATAGTATGCAAAATTTACGACCCTGGGAAGTTGATGTACTATCTTACCTAGACGGGGCCCACATGACTTTTGGTGCTTCATCTCCTAGGGTTAGGTTTTTGGATGTATAAGGTTTTTGAAATTCCTGTTTATTGTAAAAAGGCCTTTATATCCCCATTTTAATCATCTTCTTGCGAATGAGCGCAACCGTCACATCTCTTCTCAGAGATAAGCCGCCACCATTCCAACAAGCTTGTTTCAGCTTAATTTCTTATTGAATATAAAACCGGTTTTACTGTATCTCTGTTATTTTGTGTTAAGCACCTATTAATAATCTGTATTCATTTCATTCTTCTCATAAAATCTATATCACCCTTCATCCCCATCATCATCATCATCATCATCGCCATCTTCTTCTGATGATAGAAAATATTCTTCTCATAATAAGAAGTATTCTAAGAATCCTTCTCATTCTCATGATTTGCCTTTATTAAAGTTAGATGTAAATTTTGATTTTCCGATTTATGACGGATAATTGAATGTATAAAGTTGGACAATTATATCAAAAATATTGAAGTATATTGCAGGGTACAAAAAATTATGGATGATGTTGCAAAAATACAGTTGGATACTCTTCGTCTAGGCAGCACAACATTGATATGATGGGAGAGTAAGAAAAAAAATGATCTCATCCAACAAGGTAAATTAATTTCTTCTTGGGATGAATTTATTGCTGCATTAAGAAAACAATTTTATCCATTAGCTTACGTACAAACACCAATAATAGATTGGCAACATCTAAGACAAGGAAAAGGAAAAAATGTTTAAGTATATACACATGAATTTAACAAGAAAATTGTCTTTGGGAATTCCATTATATACTCATGAGACTCTTCTTAAATATATTAGTGGTATGCATTCATATCTTTGACATACTATATTGATGTTTAACCCTACAAATATTGATAAAGTTCCAGTACAATCTAGTCATCTTGAAGCCAACAAGGGAAAACATGTGTTTGAGAATAAGAAGCCACACAAGTTCGAGAAGCAGTCTAAGGGAAAAATGAATATTATGAAGTAAGTTGAAGAGAGACCTACATGTTATCACTACAAGAGGAAAGGACATGAGGAGGTAGAGTGTTGGAAGATGCATCCAGAGTTGCGACCAAAGAAGTTCCAGGACAAGGGGAAACATAATATTGCTACAACAACTCAATAAGATCTAGGATAAAATTCAAGATATGAAACTAAAATCACAAAAATGGGAAATAAATCTATATCTATTGCTAGTTTTAGTTCTTTAGTTCAATCTGCTAAATTGTAAAGTGTTCTTAATCAAAAGAAACGAAGTGAGATTTTCCATGTAAGGGTCATCGTGAAGCATACAATGATAGATAGTTTCCTTGACAGTGAATTTAATATATAAAGAAATTTTAAGAAATTAGGTTTAGATACCACACCTCATATGAAACCATATCCATTAGGTTGGGTTTTTGAGGTTAAGTTGCAAGTAACTCAATAGTGTAAAATCATATTTTCAATTACTTCCAAGTTCATTGATGACGTTGAGTTGGATGAAGTGCCACTTGACATTTGTGGTATTTTCTTGGGCAGTCCATATTTATTTGACATGAAATCCATATTTTATCATGAAGAGAACAAATGTAAAAATTTTAAAGACATGGTTGAATATATTGTTAGAGCTCACCTTATTAAAACTAATGTTTCTTTAGTGAGCACATGACAAATGAAGAGACTTGTAAGTGCTATTAAATATTTTTTTCTCATGATGGTTAAACAAAAATATGAAGATGTATAAAATTCGTTTTCAGGTTGTGATCCGGGTCATAAGTAGGCATTTATAAACATCATTTCTAATTATGATGAGCTATTTCATGAACCTACAGGGTTTCCTCCTAAGAGGGAGGTTGAACATGAAATTTATTTTCAACAGGATGCTCCTCTCTCTAATATTGGTCTAAAAATGTCTTTCAGTGGGGAGGCAAACAATAGAAAGCCTTCGAGACATTGAAATAAAAAATAAGTGCCGCACTACTTTTGGCTCTACTGGATCTGCAATAGCCATTTGAAATACAAACTGATGTAAGAAGATATTCCATGGGAGTATTCTTGATGCAACGAGGTAAACCTATTTGTTACCATTATGAAACTTTTACCCAAGCAATAATTAACTATCCGACATATGATAAATAATTGTATGCTTTGGTACAAAGTGTCAAAAAATGGAAGCATTACTTAATGGGGAAGGAAACAATAGTTCACCACAAACCAAGCTACACCAATCATGACATTTTAGGTGGATGGGTTTCTTAAAAAACCTTCATTTGGTAATTAATTATAAGAAGGGTATTCATAACAAGGTTGAAAATATGTTATGAATACCAATAGTCAATGCATTTACAATACTAAAGCATGATTCTTTAGCTCATGAAAGTTTTTTTGAACAATATTCTATAGATAATGATTTTAAAGATGTATATGAAGCACTAAATCATGCAAATCTACATGAAGAATTGGATTATCATGTACATGATAATTTATTGTATCATATTCGAAAGATTTTTATACCTAGGGATGAAAGAGAAAACATAATCAAGAAAGCCCATACATCTCTCATTTATGGTCACTTGAGGGTAGGGAAGATAATAGCAAAGTTGCAAAGATATTGTTAATGGCCTTGAATGAATGAAACAATTTCTAATTATGTAAAAGGGTGTGTTTTTTGTGCCACAAATAAGCCTAGAAACAAAAAGTTGGGGTTATATACACCACTTCCAGTACCTTCTCAACCATGGGAAAGTGTGTCCATGGATTTTGTAGGGGGTTTTACGATGTCTAGAATAGGTCATGATTACTTGTATATCGTGATGGACAGGTTCAGTAATATGTGTATCTTAATTCCTTGCAAGAAGCAAGTCATAGTCGAACAAACATAACATTTATTATTTAATAATGTTTGGGTTCATTTTGGGCTTCATACATCTATTGTATTTGATCAAGACTCTTGGTTCTTAGGGAAGTTTTGGTCTATTTTGTGGGATTTAATGGAAACTAAGTTAAATAAGAGCACATTTTTTCATCTGCAGACTGATGGACATAGAGAGGTGGTGAACAAGACAATGGTACATTTGCTACAAGGGTACAACATAAAACATCCTAAGTTACAGGATGAACAATTTCACTATGTACAACATGCCTATAATCATGCCATGAATTCTTCTACTCAGAGATATCCTTTTGAAACATGTTTGAGATACTTTCCTAAATCACCTATGGATTTTTCTTTTAGAGAAGCGAGAAAATAGGTTGGGCAGGATGATGTTGACAAAGCCAAGAGGTTCATTCAAATGATCCAATAGGTACATCAAGAAGTACATGAACAATTGGAGAATATCCAAGCCAAGTACAAGGAAAGACATGTCAAACATCAAGTTGATAATTGTTAAGAACCAAATACTTGAATACAAAATACCACAATAGTACCAAATATATCTGAATACAATCACCACACAAGATATATGAAACAATATAGAAAACCACCACTTTATTATATCAAAACCCTCGGGGTAGGGAAACACCATACAATGGATCCTATTATGGAAGGGATCCTCTCATGTTCAGTTACCTCTTCGAGGGGGCATCCTCCTATTGAACTTCAATTCCAAATACAATAATTCTCTTCATGTCCCATTACATTGCTTGAACCCATTTATATAGTTCTACCATCGCCTAAGAAAATTATAGAGGAGGAATCTTCTAGAAGAGGAATCTTGTAAGAAGTCCTCTTACATTTATTATATCTAACTACCATAGTGGGCATTATTTAATAATATAGTGGACCTAGTCCACCTTACACTGAATGGCCTCTATTACCTCTCTAGCTACTTAACATTCCATCCCCCTTATGAAAGCATTGTTTTCAATGCTTTTTATGAGGGTGGAAAACCATATACCAAGGTCCCATGGATAATTTTGGACCATAATGCAGAAGAAGACTGGAGAACCAAGGTCCCTTGTAGAAAGGAAAGCCACCATGTTGAGGTAGTCCAACCGCCATTGTAAACTTGGGTCCCATGTTCAAGTGATCATGTGAACTCCCCGTGGAATATTTCAGAACCCAATAACCAATTGAAAATGATGCTCCAAATACTGACACCTGTCATGTGAATCCAAATAATAAGATCCATCCACATAGTGGAAAAGGGTCGTAACATAATATGGAAGCAATAATACCACTGTAGAATATGCAGGATGGACACTGGTAATAATTATTGGCTCCTGATTTGTCACATTGATATTCTCTACAAAAGGTGGATTAGAGTCATCAAATAAAATATGAAAGTGGTTTTCATCCCATAAATGATAACTATCTATATATCAATCATTACAATCGACCTCAAAATCATACCAAGCATATACTCCTTGATTATATTCATCCCTGATGTTTGCCATAAGATATATCTCCTGCATGCTAGCCAATTAATCTTGAATACTATGAAAACTATCCTTGAGGCCATTTTCAAGCTCATGCAATGAGTCCTTGAGACCATCTGCAAGCTCATGCAATGTGTCAGACATTTGGGCTTTGAATGCTTCAGTCATCTGTAGAATTTCTTTGAGGGTTTGAGAGGAAACAACCATTGGAAACACCACATAAAATATAACAAAATAAATCTCTTAAAATAATTTATCCAATGGTATTGATTTGGTAACAATATGAGCACCCTATGAAAATTTATGAACTCTTCAGTCCCGCAGTCGTCACAAAAAACCTAAAAACAAAACTGATTTTAAATCAACAATATCTTCACTTCCAGAGCTCCGATTTGAACAATATATTTTTTTTTAAATTGGGTGAAATTGTGAGAGGAAATAATATATGATTTTTTTTTTGAAAAGTTCATCCCCATATGCTACATAAATTAGAAACATCACGCGGCCATCCGTGAAAAACAAAACCCTAAAAATTGCAGATTTTAAAATGCAAATAACTCGACTTCCCAGACTCTGTTTCAGACATTTTTTTTTTTAACTTGGGGTTTTTTTCTGAGAGGAAATCATATATACAACCAATTTTTGAAAATTTTACACCAAAACCCATATAAATCGTCTGAAATGTCGTAGCCCTCTTTTTTTCCCGAAAAAATAAATCTACAAAAAATAAACATATTTGCCCACACTTCCTACCAAGGAAAGTGATATGATGCCACTTGTTAAGAACCAAATACTTTTATACATAAATACCACAAATATTCAAAGAAAAATGTAGAAAACCACCACTTTATTATATCAAAACCCTCGAGGCAAGGAAACACCATACAATGGATCCTATTATGGAAGGGATCCTCTCCTGTTCACTTGTCTCTTCGAGGGGGCATCCTCCTATTGAGTTTCAACTTCAAATACAATAATTATCTTTATGTCCCATTACATTGCTTGAACCCCTTTATATGGTGCTACCATAACCTAAGAACATTCTAGAGGAGTAATCTTCTAGAAGCAAAAACTTCTAAGAATTCCTCTTACATTTATTATATCTAACTACCCATTTATTATATCTAACTACCATAGTGGGCCTTATTTAATAATATAGTGGACCTAGTCCACTTTAAATTGAATGGCCTCCACTACCTCTATAGCTACTTGACATTCCATCCCCCTTATGAAAGCATTATCTTCAACGCTTGTTATGAGGGTGGACAACCATATACCAGGGTCCCATGGATAATTGTGGACCATAATGTTGAATAAGACTAGAGAACAAAGGTCCCATGTAGAAAGGAAAGCCACCATGTTGAAGTAGTCCAACTGCCATTGTAAACCTGGGTCCCATGTCTAAGTTCTCATATGAACTCCCCACAGAAGATTTCGAAACCCAATAACCAACTAAAAATGATGCTCCAAAGACTGACACATGTCATGTGGATCTAAATAAGAAGATCCATCCACATAGTGGAAAAGGGCCGTAGCATAATATGGAAGGAATAATACCACTGTAGAATATGCAAGATGGATACTGGTAATAATTATTGGCTCTCGATTTGTCACCTTGATGTTCTCTTCAGAAGGTGGATTAGAGTCATCAAATAAAATATGAAAGTGGTTTTCATATCAGAAATGACAACTATCCATATACCAATCATCACAATCAGCCTCAAAATCATACCCAACATATACTTCTTGATTATATTCATCCCTGATGTCTTCCATAAGACATCTCTCCTGCATGCTAGCCAATTAATCTTGAATACTATGAAAAGTATTCTTGAGACCATCTGCAAGATCATGCAATGATTCCTTGAGACCATCTGCAAGCTCATGCAATGTGTTAGACATTGGGTTTTGAATGCTTCAGTCATCTGTAGAATTTATTTAAGGGTTTGAGAGGAAATAACAATTGGAAACACCACATAAAATATACCAAAATAAATATCTTAAAACAATTTATCCAATGGTATTGATTTGGTAGCAATCTGAGCACCCTATGAAAAGTTATGAACTCTACAGTCCCGCCATTGTTACAAAAAACCTCAAAAAATAACTGATTTTAAATCAGCGATATCTTCACTTCTAGAGCTCCGATTTGGACGATTGTTTTTTTTGAAATTGGGTGAAATTGTGAGAGGAAATTAGATATGAATTTTTTTTTGAAAAATTCAGCCCCATATGCTACAAAAATAAGAAACATCATGCGACCGTTTGTGGAAAAAAGAACCTTGAAAATTGCAGATTTTAAAATGCAAATAACTTGACTTCCTAGACTCCGTTTTAGACGATTATTTTTTAACTTGGGTGTTTTTCTGAGTTCCTTTTTCTGAGAGGAACTTAGATCTACAACCAATTTGTGAAAATTTTACACGAAAACCTATATAAATCGTCTGGAATGTCGCGGTCGTCTTTTTTTCCGAAAAAATAAATCTGCAAAAAATAAAGATATTTTCCCACACTTCTTGGCAAGGAAAGTGCTCTGAAACTACGTGTTAAGAACCAAATACTTGCATAAAGAAACACCACAAAGATTCAAAGAACAATGTAGAAAACCACCACTTTATTATATCAAAACCCTTGAGGTAGGACAACACCATACGATGGATCCTATTATGGAAGGGATCCTCTCTTGTTCACTTGCCCCTTCGAGGGGGCATCTTCCTATTGAGCTACCACTCACAATACAATATTTTTCTTAATATCTAATTAAATTGTTTTAACCCCTTTATATAGTGCTACCATCACCTAAGAACATTCTAGAGGAGGAGTCTTCTAGAAACATAACCTTCTAAGAAGTCATCTTACATTTATTATATCTAACTACCTTAGTGGGCCTTATTTAATAATATAGTGGACCTAGTTCACCTTACATTCAATGACCTCCACTACCTCTCTAACCAACTAAAAATAATTAGTTCCATGTTGGTGATCAAGTATGGTTACATATCAACAATGATAGAATGAAGGGTGAAGGTAAAAATCTCAAAAAATTTGATATGGTCCATTTAATATTTTGGAGAAGATTGGTACTAAAACATTTCGTTTAGATTTTCCATCTTATATGAAAATGTATTTAGTGGTGAATGCTGAGAATTTGAAACTTTATGAACCTCCTATGATTATGGATAAATATGAAGGTGTTTTGTTTCCGACAATTGATGCTTTTTCTCCTGAGTACTTAGATGAGCTGCAGGAAGATATTATCCTTGAAATAAGAATAAAGACTTCACAACGGGGTGATCTAGAGTATATTCAAGTTGGTATTAAAGGGGTAAATCCAAGAAAATCAATATGGATCAATATCAAGAAAGTGATGGAGCTTTATCCTCACTTATTTTCTGAGTAATCTAAGCTTTGGGTGGTCCAAAAGGCTTCTAGTGGGGAGGAATGATCCAAGTGGATCTAGGAACGCTAAAACATTGATCATCTCAAATGCAAATGAAAATGAATCCATTGCGTAGAGATTGAAGAGATATTTATAATGCAATTTGAATAGCCTCAAATGGACTTCATATGAAGAAGTTATGATGTTATGAAGATTTTTACCAACATGGAAAAAGTCAAATAGGGCATGACACATGGCAATACAACAGGTTGACACATGGAAATACATAGTTGATGTTGCATATGATAGGTGGAATCGTACATATGACGTGGCAAGCACAATTGTGATATGGAAGGTGACTGGACCGATGATGAGGAAAATGACTGCGTGTATAGTGGCAATGATGTGGACCAATCAAAGAGTGCCAAGTGGCATTCTCTAATTGGATAATATTGGCTAAGTGGTATCAAAATTTTGTTGGGATCGACGTGGATTGAACCCAAGACCTCTGAAAAATATTCCAATGGTCTAACCACTAGACCAAACCATATCGTTGAATATTCCAATGGGAAATATTATAATTAAGGTCATATTAAATTGTATATGCCAAATATAGGCATCGATTGAGGTCGACCCTGTGACCTCCGAACCAAACCAATGAATTAACATAGGTTCTCCAACCAATGTGCAAACCATTGGTGCTTGATATAGACCACATGGATATTTTATTTATGTTTAAATAAATTTTCATATGAGCATATAGAGGGTCGGGTGGGGTTCGACCCCCTAATCTCTCCTATTTAAACCAGGCGCCTGATCCAATGCAGAAAGGGATTATCATTCCAATGATAAGAGAGGGATTTCATTAGAATGCATGCAATGATATGTTGTATATTGTGGTTTTGCATCATTTTTCATGCTATGGATCTCTTTGAGAGAAGTATAGGGTGTTTACAGTCAAAAGTTTCATTTTTCTGAGATGAAGCTGATTTTGACACTCATTTATGAGTTTGAGCAGCATATAATATGGTTATTGTAAAAATAAAGTTGGAGCCATTATTGTATCAAGCATTTGAGAATTAATAGAGATGTATCTCATTTGGAAGAAGACCCATATATGTAGCCAAAGATGGGTGAAACCCGTTATGAACTTGTGTAATGTGCTTTATTCTTTCTATTTCTATTTCACCTAGTTTCTCAGAATTTATTCATCATTCATGAGGTTTTGGATAAGTAAGTGAATTAATATGTTATTTTGCAAATATTCAAGATGATCTTAATTTTTTGAATCGGATTTGATGTTAATGTATACTTAAGAAATAATTTAACATCCAAGTATTTTCGTATCATTAACCTGCTTCATCAAATCCCACCATATAGATGCCTTTCCTTGAAGGTGCTAAGTTGCAATTATGGCTTCTACATTTGATGAGTAGTCATGTAACTGGAAATATTTCCCCATTCCCAACAACCATGATTCTGCATCTTCTCCTTTCTTGTTTTCTCCATCAAAATATGTTGGCTTGATTTTCCTTAGCTCCCTTTGCAAGCTATCTGACCCACGTCTCCTTTTATGATGTATGAATGAAGACACACTTGGGATGCTTGGAAACCTTGAATGTGCATATGCTATTCTGGTCGAGTGCCCTAGAAAATGGTGATGTTGATTCTTGCTAATACTTCTTGACCATATAGATCCTCCATGATCATCCCTCCTATCATGAGACCTAGAAACTTCTACTTGTCTAGCACTAGGTTCTTTCTTTGTGCCCAAATATTTTTTGACTTTATTCTGCAACATATTCAATATTTTTAATATCTCCTCTTGATATTTCATGATCCTTTCGTTATTGGCTCTATAGATCTACACTTCTTTTTGCAGGCTTTTCATAATTATAGGCTCATGCTTATCTATTCTCCCATTAGACTCAGTCTCAACATTACCCATGTTGACATGCAGACCTATGATCTCTTATTGATGTCTGAAAAACCCTTCGGAATCATCCATATCTCTAGTTATCATATAGGAACTAAAGTCCATTTTTTGTATCTCTAATTCTACAAGAATGTGCATGCAATAATTGTTGTTAGAATTAAGCATATTGTAAAATGTTTATTAATTAGATTACATGTCATTATTCATTTAAAATTATGAATAATATAAATGAACTATTCCAAAATATGATTCCTTAAATACACTCTTCTCTGAAACATCTCTCCAATGATTGTACCCATCCCTCATTTTGAGTTTTGAGTGAAACATTACAACATTCACAGGCTACAATTTCCACTTTCTTACTGCTATAGAATTACTTTATTACTCTATGAAAAAAATTATGTTCCCAATTCAAAATGCTTGGTGGAAAGATGTCTTCTCCTCGTTAAGACCTTTCCAATGACTATTTGTTTTCTCCAATCGAAGCTCTGAGTTGAAAGTTATGGTCCAGAGAAGCATTGATTGTTTTTCCCAATTCATTCATGTATGCTACAAGTGTCTTATTTCTCTTTCCACACTTTTTTACATACCCAGATCTCAAATCTATCTCTATGGCTCATAATATTTCCATAGAATGCTCTTGTGCCTCAACTAGACTTCTTAGTAAGGAACTATGCTTTTTGGAAGTAATATGGTGTCAAAATTTTACCCTTGCTGGTTTAGTTGTAACTTTCTCATACGAACTCTGTTTTGTGCCCGAAATGGCTCATTGGATATCTCTTTATGAGTTCTTTTATTTAAGATATAGAGACATAGTGTACCATGGTATACTATCTCACTTTTTTCTCTTGGGTTTTGATTGCCTAGAAATGTCATTTAGGGCATCAAAATCTCCCTGCAAGTTAATGACATTCAAAACCCCCCCAAAAAACAGAAATTTGACTTTTTTTAGTGTTTTAAGAGTCCTTTAAACTGAGCCGTAAATCTTAAATTATAAGAAATATGGACTTTTAATTCGATCTCCATGGACGATCGATGATCATAAATTTCTTATTGTAAACAAAACTTTATGAACGATCTCCCCGATGCTCAACGCCCGATCATTGACCATTGACCATTTCTCTTTACAAACCAAATCTTCTCGCGAATCTCCTCGATGCCCAATCATCGACCATAAAAGATTTATCTTGGAAAACCAAAACTGCTCATGAATCTCCCTGAAGCCCAATCATCGACCATAAACCATTGAATATTTCTCTTGGAAAACCAAAACTACTCACAAATCTCCTCGATGCACGATCATCGACCATCGACGATATATTTGCTGATGTGGCAACTATGCTGATGTGGCATGACATGTTGACGTGGCATGACATATCATCTCGAGGCATCAATTTGGATGATGCGACATGACATGTTGATGATGACATAGCATGACACATGGATGTTTCCATCATCATCTTCTTTTCCTTCATCGATGATTGACCACTTCTCTTGGAAGACTTAAAACACTCCGCTAAATTTTCCGATGCCCGATCATTGGCCATCAACGACCAAATATTTCTATCGGACAAATGAAATTTTTTGTCAAATTTCATGAATCCTCGATCGTTGGCCATCAATGATTGACAATCCCCTTTGGACGCATGTATCATTCACCAAAATATGTTGATCTCTGACCATCGACCATTGAGGAGTTTTGTTCACAAACTTTGAAACTTATAAATATTGGTCAAATTCCTCAATGAATCTAGGTTGTCAATCTTCTTTTCAGAATGATCTCATCCTTGATTTTTTCTCCAACCTTCCAATGAATGAAATAAATCCATATCATTGTTCTCGAGATCAAAAGTGATTTCATTCGTTGATTCATTGAACTCTCTCAACTCCATTGACCTCCATTAAAACATGAAATTCGACCTTGTAGGTTGAATTTAACTCGGTAACTTGGCCAATTGACACCATTAAACATTTCAGACACTTCTGAGTCAAACAAGTATTGAATTTTCCATGAATTTAAGGATTTTAACTATGGTTCTCCATTGTTTTTCCACCCAATTCGCTCAGACCAAAGTCCGTAACAATATTTTTTCCCAAATTTTCAATTTTTCTTGGCCCATACGGGTCCAATGTTAAGCCAGAAGGTCTGATACCACTTTGTAATGTACACAATTCCCAACTAGGTCACATCACTTCTAAAACAACCCAATTAAATTTTATAATACTAAATCTAAATGTGGAAATAGCACACAGCTTGACATTCTAAGTCATTCAACTATCCATACTAATGAAAACATAAATATAACTACTCTCACTATACATAACAACAACTAAATAAATACAACATCATTCAACCATAAAATAGATACATGAATGCATATTTGTGCTCACAATAAGTAACATTTAACCAACATAATTCAAATCAATATAAACAACAAATATATCAACATTTAACATAAAACAACACACTAGATAAACTTACTTATCTTATAAAAATATGTAACCCGATGAAGAGGAAAGACGTTCCTCCCAACTGTATCCTTGTTTCTATAGATCACAACAACAAGACATCCCTGAGTTGGGGCTATGAATCCACAAGAGATGGTGGTCTCTAAGGTTGGCTAATGTCCCCCTCTCAAAAGAATTTTTTTACAATTGATTCCAATCCACCATCTCTCTTCTGCTCAACCTGCACAAGCCAAGGGATGGAATCCCCCTTCACTACTCATAGTCCCTCAAGCCTTTCCACTCCCCTCCAGGGCTTCTAAAATAGGTTGGACATTAATTCTACTTGTCAGGACCTCAAGAGTTTCATAGTTGCAACAAAAAAAATTCCAGCAGTAAAACATGTGATTCCTTGGTGAATTTCAAACAACATGTCACTCACATGCCCACAACCTCCTTCTCCATGACATTACAACTCCAAAAATATACCAAACATGCCCACAAAAACTACCTTCAAGTTTCAACACTCAAAACTCCTTTGTTGGACAAAAAAACTCCATGTAAAACCAACTCTCTATGCAAAAATGTGAATGTGCAATTCTGGTCCCCCTACCCATACAAATTTGCTCACTTTCTCTTGCTTGCTTGGCTTGCACTCTTCCTCAAGCTGATTGTAATCATCCCCCATTCTCTCAATAGATATGGGATATGACTCTCACACCCACCCTCTTACATGAATTCAATGATTGGGATTTAGAACACTCAACAACTAATGGAAGGTTTATGGTAAGGATAATTTAGAAAGAAATAAGAAATGAGATTTTGGCTTAATAGACATGGGTAAACTCCCCCCCCCC
>SNQJ01S0055111.1:0-18585 GCA_010110895.2 Picea sitchensis | reverse complement strand
TAAATAATAAAGTGAAGTGATGAGTGTACTATAAGTCAAAGTGGATACAAAATAAAATATTTAAATAATAAAGTTAATCAATAAATTATTAAGTGGACAAGTGGTTAGAAGTGGGTTAACCCTAAAATAAAGAAAGTGGGTTAAGGTGGTTAAAAGGTAACCCCTCGAGGAAGCTACATGAAAGTATAAATAAGAGGCAAGACTCTCTCATTTTAATCACACTTGAGCATATTTAATATATACAAGTGACTGAGGTAACCAAAGGATATATAAGCTGAATTTTATAGGGAAGGTGAAGTAAAGAAGGCCAAAACTCAAGGGAGGATAAATTCTTTTGATGATTCTTTCTAAGGTATCTTAATTACAGGTCATCTCACCATTTTTGCAATAATTTTTTTCTAGAATGGTTCAGACCATGAAATTGGGAGGTCATTGAGGAAACATATCCAAGTAGTCATGATAAAAATTTCATCTTGTGGGGCATTTTATTTTTGGAGTTACACTCCGTGGAAAATAGGGTTTGTGACTAGTCCTGAAACTAGTCTAAAACATGTGTTTCGGGTAAAAACATCATAACTTCTTCATAACAGATCCAAATTAAGTAATACCAAATGTATTGGTTAGTTTATAGTTTATAGTATTATATGTATCATTTTTAGATCCATACAAAAAATATTCTTTGCGGGGCACACTCTACATGTTTTCTCTCTAGAATAAGATAGAATTCAACAAGGTATGCCATTTTTGCTATAACTCCTTTTCTAAGAGGTTCCAAGTAGTGGAATCTGGAGGAATTGCATAAACGATACTGAAGAACATTGTGTACTATTTTCAGATCTGTAATCATTACAGGTACACAGTTATGATTATTTCAAGTTAGGGTTGTTGACTAATCCAAAACTAGTCATGTGAGACTAAAGTAAAATTTGATGAAAATGCTAGTCTCTTGTTAAGGAAGGTTTGCAGGTATGTGATCATATACATAAAGTATATTACAAAGTTACAAATCAGATTTGGATGATGAAATTGATGAGGGATTTTGGTTGAGGTATGTTACAGATAGAGGTTGTATAATAGTGAGGTTGTGACACATGGTTTGATGTAATGGTTTATGGTATTTGATTATGGATAGTGTGATGTATTGCTAGAGAAATTTTGATGGTTATATTGGTATATGGTCGAGGTACATGTTGGGTACATGGTTGAGACAAGTAGTTTATGAGTTGACACATACATGAGGTGTATAGTTGATGATGTTGGTACATCTTGATGAGTCATAGTTTATGTGTATTTGATGCATGATTGTTACATATTTGGTGCATGGTTGATGAACTCGTTGATGGTACAGGTTGAGGTACAGGTTGGTGCATGGTCAATACACTTGTTTATGGTACATGTTGATTAAAGTTTGTTTGGTACAGGTTGGTGCATGGTTGATGCACTTGTTTATTGTATAGGTTGATTACATGTTGACTGGTATAGGTTTACAACCGTATATCTCACAATGATAGTGTGACAATGGTTCCATCATTCTACTTTTATTACAGGGTGGTTGGATAGGGAAGGGAAGGTGGTTGTATCCACCTTCCAGTTGTAGCCGGAGAACATAGGGGGTTGTAGCCTCCTTTTGGTTGTAGCCAGAGAATTGGGGAGTTGGAGCTTCCCTCAAGTTGTAGCCTAAGAAACTAGGGGGTCGGAGCTTCCTTTCGATTGCAGCTGGAAAACAAAGGAAGTTGGTGCTTCCAATGAAAGTAATTCTTAAAGACATATAAGAAAAAAACATTATGTGGTTTTCTGATCCAGATGGATCTCGATGGCCATCCACCTTTTCCACTGAATCACCATTTTGAGGTCATGGTTTTGATAAACCATGATATTCACCCTTTTGATGGGGAATGGAATGTAATTTAATCTTCATCTTTTAATTACAGACATCATGTGATGATTTCCTAGTGGTCCTATGTACATTCCTATAACATAGTATTAATGCAACATATGCCATTAGAACTCTGCAGTTAAGCGCGCTTAGTCTAGAGTAGTACTGGGATGGGTGAGCACCCGGGAAGTCCTAGTATTTTACATGCCTATGGAATTTTATAAACTTAGTCCAATTTATCCCACATGTATCATGGGAATAATTCTCCTCTCACTCTCTCATATATAATTGAGGTGAAGGAGGTCCTTTAAGCATGCAATGGAGTGTGATGTAAAACTTCTTGTGAATGAAGCATATCTAACATCTCTTACTTTTTAGAGATAAGCTACCACATTTCTCCAGTTTGTGCTCTATAACATTTTTCTATCTTATCCAGTAATAGAAGTTGGGTTTTATTATATCTCTGTGTTCTATTCTATATTTTTGTGTATTTCATTGTTATATCTCAGTCATATTTCTTCCTTCATATCATTCTCAAAATAATCCAGATCATTTTCTCTCGCTTTGGGTTTCCACGTAAAAACACTGGTGTACTGTGTATGTGTATGATTGCTCATTTGTTCATTATGTATTTACTCTGCAACTATTGGATGTTAATGATACATTGATATAACACTTGCATTTTGTGGTTAAAAGGGATCAAATTTCTCTATTACTTATTCACCCCCCCTCTTAGTAATCCAACAACTGGTTTCAGAGCAGGTTCCTTCAGGAAATAGTTTAACCACTGGAAGGAGATCATGGATTATTCTGAGAATGGAGTACCAATGTTTAATGGTCATAATGGTTTAAAGTATGAGATGTGGAGCAAAAGGATGAAATTATTTTTACAGGCACAGAGGAATTATATTTGGTTATTAGTTGTTATAGGATATGATAGTTCAAAAAGGGAAAATAATGCAGCCATGAAGGAATTGAACAAGAATAACAAAATAACAAAGGATTTCATTAGGGGAGGATTACCTAATTCGTTAAGAGAAAAGGTTGGTAATTGTTCATCATCCAAATAACTTTGGGATAAGTTACATGACATATATTCTTCACCCATTGAAGATTCAAAAAATACCAAAGAATATGCATATACAGATCAAGAAGAATTATGTTCACCATGTCAAACAAATTCAGAAGATGAAGAGTACATAATCACTAGAGGTATGTTGTTTTGCTTTAATTGTGAAAAACATGGACATCTTGAAATAGAATGCCATGAAGGAAATGAGACAGAAAAACTAATTGAAAAGGAAGACAATTATGAAGTAGAATTGATTAGTGCTTTAGATGAACTAAGAGAAGAAAATAAGTCACTAATTAAAGAATTGATGAAACAAAAGGAAAGTGTTTACATTTTTTAAGAAGCCCAATAGGTCATCGAGAACTTAAGAACTCAACTAGAAGAAGCCAACAAGATTGAAGAAAATCTTGAATATCAAAAGAATTATTTGGAAGCCAACATAGAAACACAAAGGGAAGAAGCATAAATGAGAGAGAATATATTGATAGATCATCTTAAGGAAATAAATAATGATCTAAACCATCTTGAGGCAGAGTTTGATCAAGAAGAGAAAGGGCTTGAAGAAGCAAAAAGAACAAAAGAAGTCACAAAGTCTCATATAATGAACAAAGAAGAAGAGGTTGAGAAGCTTGAATAAGAAGTTGTCACATTGAGAAGTAAAATCATTAAGCTCAACAAGAACATTAAGGAGACAAAAACATCAACATTAGTTATACAAAATGAAGAGAAGCACTCTAGGTTGCTAGAAAATAAGAATGAAGAAAATAGAAAGAGTTATGCAGAAGTACTCAAAGGAAGGAATCATGGTCAACCATAATCTAAGAAAACTATTGAAGATACATATTCAAGAAGACCATCCATGTTCAAGCCACAAAGAAGCTTAAATCGCGATCATGATCCATCAAAGTAGAAATTCAGAAGGACTACACCACAAAGAAGATCATTCGCTCCCAGGTATGCAAATTTATCTTATGTCCATTGTTTTTATTGTACTAATCTTGGACACAAGGTTGCAGATTGTAGGGATTATAAAAGAAGTGTTCAATCAAGAAATGCCTATGTGGCCCCACGTAACATTGAATGTTACAAATTTCATAACTATGGACACATAGATAGTGATTGTAGAAGCATGATCGATACTTCTATGAAAGAGAACACTGATATCAAATATAAGAAAGTGTGGATAAGAAAACAAGAAGAACATGTGAACAAAGACCAAGTCCCAGATATCACAAGAATGGTAATAAAACGAGATGAAGAAAATTCTACAGAGAAAAATAAAGATGTCAGATACAGAAAGGTTTGGAAAATAACTGAAAGAAAATAAGGACATGTAAATAAGGAACAAGTTCAAGAGATTTTAATTTCAGGAATTGTAGTGAAAAATGAATCCATAGAAATAAAGAAAGAAGTCAAAGCTCAGAGAGATGATGGATCTACCAATGAAGATGACGATGAATACACATCAGAGCATGAATTGTTCTGAGCCATATATCTTAGAGACTCCCAGGTAATATGAATATTAGACTGGGGAGTCTATGCGATAGCTATGACAAACCAAAGAACCATCCTTCAAGCAACTTGCAGAGTTTGAGAAGACATATCCAGATAAATCAGTTAGCATAAGTACAATCAATTGTAGTAGTGAAGACTTCAAGATAATATAGTGATAAATGGGTCAACATTATGGAGAGTTGTGGAGTAGAGTCTTGGACAGTATGGAAAAAGATGGATTCGTAAGAACACTTAGCAGGTTTGGACATATATATGACAGTGGACGAGAGCATGGATTCATAGAGTGGTTCAAAGAGTGGTTTAGAGACAAAGGAACATTATCATAATGGATGATATTTACATAGGAAATGGCTCGAACAATGCTAATAGATTCCAAATTGACAGATATTATTTGGAAACATGCAGTGCATACATAAGTTCACATTCAAAATAGAGTAATTCTCAGAAACAACAATGAAAAAAATCCCTACAAG
The DNA here is from genome assembly GCA_010110895.2 of Picea sitchensis. NCBI lineage: Eukaryota > Viridiplantae > Streptophyta > Pinopsida > Pinales > Pinaceae > Picea > Picea sitchensis. The sequence goes on along the minus strand of SNQJ01S0055111.1, from coordinate 13,649 downwards.
CTATGGAAAGGGAGACCAAGAAATGTGAAGCACTTCAGAGTATTTGGAAGCAAATGCTACATCAAAAGAGAAGATGGCAGAATGGGTGGAAAAGAGTTAAAGGAAGAAGAAAATGAATCAATGGACCAACTTTAAGAAGAATAAGTAGAAGATGAATAAGATCAGATAGAAGTAGAAGATAAATTTCAGCAAGTGCCTCCAAAGACACCTAGCAAACGAGTACAAAAGAATCATCCTTCAGATTAGATTATCAGAAACAAAGATGCAGGAGTCGAGACTAGAAGAAGAATATGTTTGCCAGAAAAAATGCACCTAGCACTCTCATCTACGATTGAACCAAACAATTTTGAAGAGGCCAACAAGGACAAATTTTGGAATAAGGCCACGTATGAAGAATTAGATCAAATAGAGAAGAATGACACTTGGGAATTGGTTCCAAGACCAAAGAATAAGAATGTGATTGGCACAAAGTGGGTATTCAAAAATAAATTGGTCTGGATTTAGGAGTGGAATGAACTGATTAAAATACTGAATACAATAAACATAGAGATATGGAGAATAACACAAATATCCAGTGATCAATATCTTCTATTGAATAATGAAAAAGACTGAAATTGTAAAATTGCAGAACTGAAACTTGCTTGAATGGTGGTAGTTATCTCTGAGAAGAGATGTGGCTGCTACATGCATCCGTTTGAGCAGAATGGATTACAATGAGGCTCCATAGGCATTTTTGATATTACTCATGAATTCCAAAACCCTAGACATCGAAAAACCTAACCTAGAAGGTGAAACGCCAAAAGTCATGTGGGCCCTATAGGTAAGTTGGTGTAATTTGGTACCTCAACTTCCTAGGGCCATAAGTTTTGCATACGACCTCCGTTTTAGGTGCGTAATATCCCATTGGAAAGGTATTTCAAAGAGATACACATTTTTCCATCAAACTCTGACTCAGTCTATAGTTTGACTATGGTGAGCCAAAAAAACAATGTTTAGGGGCCCAAAATAGCCCTAGAAGTACAACAATATGTACTGACATGAAAACATACAAAATAAGCCAGTTGGTTTAGGCGAGAGGCCACCCATATCCACCTGGAGGATGTGTGGGGATTTTGACAACCCCAGAAGTGTAGAACCCACAATTACAAAGAAGTATAGAAGAACGTTTTGAACAAAAATGGACACGAGGAGCGAGTTGGAATAGGTGGGTGGCCACCAATATCCATATGGATCAATCCTCCCCCCTTAGGAAGAAATGGTATCCATTGCGTTGAGTTCCCCCATCAGGTGATGAAACTTCTGCTAGATTTGGCCTTGGGTGAGCCACTTTCCTTGGTGTAGGAGTTACCCTGCCTTGACAACCCGATAAAGATGGATCCGCTGCTGGAAAGTGACCTTGACCTATGTTTCCACGATCTGATCAATGGATGCTTGTTCCATGAAATCAAGGTTGAGCTCTATTGGTGTTAGTTGTTATGAGATCTCTCAAGTGTCCAATAATGGTAGAAAATATGGTCGAAGGAGGTCCACATTGAATATTGGATGCAGACCAAGGAAGGGTGGAGTGTTGAGCTCAAAATAATTTCTATCCATAGCCTTGGTGATATTTTAAGGCCCATAATGAAGTGGGAAAAGATTCCTATGGGCCCCGATGAGACGCTCCTTCTGCAAATGTAACCATAATTTATCACCAACCCAAAACTGGTGTGGTACCTTGTGTTGATCATGGCGCTGCTTGTACTTAGCATTGGATTTCTGAAAAATCTCCTGGACCTGTTGGTGGATGTGTTGAATCCGCTCAACGAATTTGGTGGCTTTTTCAATTGTAGACTGATCAGGGGAATAGTTTGTCTGTGCGGTGGAAAGAGGGTGTGAAACATTAATGGGTCCCAAGGGTTGGAATCCCAAACCCAACTGAAATGGGCTATGGCTAGTGGAACTATGAAGAACCATGTTGTAACTGTGTTGGACATAGGGGAGAATCTCATCCCAAGTACGTGGATGCTTAGAATTGTACATGCATGAGATGTGCAAAATCATCTGATTGATGACCTCAGTTTGGACATCACTTTGGGGGTGGAAAGCAATAAATTTTGTGAGCTTGGTGTCCAAACGAGACCAGAGAATCGACCAAAAGATGTTGAGGAACCTATTGTCTCAGTCAGAGATGATGGTCTGTGGTATCCCAAAGTGGACCCACACTCGTTTGAAGAAGAGCTTGGGAGTATTTTCCGCTGTGACATTCTTCTTATAGGCTGTGCGGATGGCCATCTTCTAAAACCAATCAACGACCAAAAACATGCAGTCATTTCCTTGCTTGATGGATGGAAAGCCAGACATGTAATCCATTTATATGGATTCCCAAGGCTTCTCAGGAATTGAAAGAGGGGTATATAAGCCTTTCTTCTTGATGGTTGGATTGGAAATGGCACAGGTAATGCAAGATCTGATATACTTGCCGACGTCTTGTCAAAGTTTTGGCCAATAAAAATGTTTCTGAAGAATGACCACAATTTTCTCTACACCAAAATGTCATGCCACCCGACTGTAGTGGGATTCCCAAATCAGCTTTGCACGCTTGCATGTAGGAACACAAATATGGCCTAGGTGGCATAAGAGTTCATCCTGAATGTAAAAATAAATGACATTTGTGCCTGTACCCAAGAGTTGATATGTGGTGGAGAAGTCTGGATCTTGTTGATAAAGTTGGGGCCACTCAAAGGCTTCATGTCCACAGGAATGGAGCACATTGGTGAGTGCATCCACAGGGGACCAACTGAGGCAGTCAATGACACGATTGAAGATACATGTCTTATGCTTGATGTTGAGACAAAACTGTTGCAGGTAGGTGGACCACTTCTGATGGCGGTCGTTCTGCAATTTTCCATGTGTCTATATGAACTACAGAGGTTTGTGATCAGTGTGTATGATCGTCTCTTTACCCATAATGTAATGTTTCCATTGACACCGAGATTGTACAATGGAATACATTTTCTTGTCATATGTGGGGTATTTACGGACAATATCGAAGAGTTTCTCACTATGGTATGCCACCAGATGCCCGTGTTGAGTGAGAATTGTAACCATAGCATAGTCAGATGCATCAGTCTCGATCTCGAATGGTTGTTGTAGATTAGGAAAGGAGAGTACCGAAGCTGAGCACAAGCGATGATTTAGATCATCAAATGCTCGTTGTCCACATGAACTTGGGCCTACCACTTCCCTTGGTCACCTGTCTGAGGGCCCATGCAATATGGGAGAATTCCAACATGAACCATTGGTAGAAGTTGGCTATCCCTAGAAAGCTCTGTAGCTTAGTCAGTGTAGTGGGGGATGGCCAGTCACAGATGACTTAGATCTTAGCTGGATCAACATGTACCCCATTCTCATAAACAATGTATCTCAATTGTTGGACCTTGCTCATGCCAAAATATATTTTTTCCAAGTTGGCATACAATTTGTGCTGCCGCAGAGTGCTCAAAACCTGTTGAATATGACGCATGTGCTCTTCCCATGTTGTGTTGAATATGAGGATGTCATCCAAATATACCACCACAAAGGAGTTGGTGAAGGGTCTCAATACATCAACCATCAACCTCATGAAAGTGGTTGGTTCATTTTTTAAGCTAAAGGGAATGACTAGCCATTCGTAGAGACCTTCCTTAGACTTGAAGGTTTTCTTCCATACATCAGTTGGTTCAATGGGAACTTGGTGGTAGCCAAAATTTAGGTCAATCTTGCTAAAGAAATTTCCCCCCTTGAGTTGGTCAAGAAGGTTATCAATCTTGGGAATGGGGTAGTGGTTCCTGACTGTGATTTTGTTTAAGGTTTTGTAATCAATGCAGAGTTGCCAAGTCCCATCCTTCTTCTGCACCAATACAATCGGGCTTCCGCAAGAGGAGGATTTGGGTCTGATGTGCCCTTTTGAAGAATCTCTTGGATATGATGCCTAATTTTGTCATTCTCCATCAACGAGCACTGATAGATTGGTCCATTAGGTAGAGGTGCGCCGGGGGTCAGATCAGTTGGATGCTTGACTTGGCAATGTGTTGGTTTCCCTATAGGTGAGGAGAAAATGTATCTCAATTCTTACACGATCCTTTCCACTTGCTTCTGCTGCGAAGATAGGCGCTGTGTAGAGGCCACATATGTGGCAGTGACCTTCTACTTACTGTGAGATCGGATCACAAAGAAGAGAAACATTCCGGTCTGTGAAATGACCTTACTGCATTTCTTAGCAGAGATTAAAGAAATAGCAATAAGTGATGCTACCTATGTGATCCTATACAATTGTCTACCCAAAGTAATAATAACACTAGAGGGTCTAGACTCATACACAACATGATGCTTCCACAAATATGATTTTCCTGAACGAACATCACAAACTTCAAGGGGAGAAATATCACACAGTACCTCATCTTTGAAAGGCTTGATTTTGTAGGGTAGACGACATTGTTGGATGACACAAAGATCTCTTCCTTGGCAAAGCCAACCGATGGTGTAGGGATGTAGGTGCAGTGTCATTGGAAGGTCAAACCACTTGATGACCTCTGTTGAAATCGGGTTCTTATGACTACCACTGTCGAAAATGAAATGAATCAAAGCCCCCTTGACCCACATCTATGAGTGAAAGAGGTGTTCCCCTTCCTCTATTTCTTTTGGTTCACTCAAACGGACTTTAGTGGTAGAAAAAATGGAACTGTGTCCAACATCGATAATCCGCTTCCCTCAAACTACACATTTTTCCATCAAAGTCTAACTTTGTCTACAATTTGACTGTGGAGAGCCAAAAAACAATGTTTAGGGCCCCAAAATAGCCCTAGAAGTACAAAAAGATGTGCTAACCTGAAAACATACAAAATAAGCCAGTTGGATTAGGCGAGAGGCCACCCCTATCCACATGGAGGATGTGTGGGGATTTTGACAGCCCCAGAAGTGTAGAACCCACAATTACAAAGTAGTACAAAAGAACATGCTGAACAAAAATGAACACGAGGATCACTTTGGAATAGGTGGGTGGCCACCAATATCCACTTGGATCATAAATTGAATGAATATGGAAAGGTTATAAGGAACAAAGCTAGATTGGTATGTAAAGGATATGCATAGGTTGAAGGAATAGACTTTGAAGAGACATTTTCCTCAGTTGCCAGAATGGAAGCAATTTGATTGCATTTAGCTTATGCATGCTCCAAGAATATTAAAGTGTATCAGATGGACATGAAACCAAATTTTCTGAATGGGGAACTTGAAGAAGAAGTCTACATCGAACAACCAGAAGGATTTAAGTTGTCAAAGAATGGAAATTACGTGTACAAATTGAAGAAGGCCTTGTATGGTATAAACATGCTCCTAGACCTTGGTACTCTAGATTGGATAAATATCTATAATAGGCAGTTTTCAGAAAAGGAAGTGCAGACAACAACCTCTACATCAAGGTAACTCGAGATAGTATTTTATTAATTGAATTTTATGTTGATGATATTATTTTTGGAAGCAATGATGATAGGTTAAGCCATAAATTTGCAAATTATATGCAAAATGAATTTGAAATGTCATTACTCAGAGAACTATCCTTCTTTCTAGGTGTTCTGATACGTCAAAGAAACCAAGGAATTTTTATTTCTCAAACTAAGTATATCATAGAAATGCTAAAGAGGTTTAGAATGGAATATTGAAAACCAGTTACCACTTCTATGAAAACCAGTTGCAAGTTGAGAAAAGATGATGATTCAAAGTCTACAGACCAGAGGCAATATAGGTCAATGATTGATATCTTACTATATGTGACAACATCCATACCAGATGTAATGCAAACAGTTAGAGAGGTGGCATGATTTCAAGAAGCACCAAAGGAATCACATGTATTAGCAATGAAGAGGATTTTCAGATATATTAAAGGAAAAAAAAGAGTTTGGATTATGGTATCCAAAAGTAAAGGATCTATCACTTATTTCCTACATAGATGCAGATTGGGTAGGTTGCATTGATGATAGACGAAGCACCAGTGGAACAACATTCTACTTGGGTGAGTGTTTAGTATCATGGCTAAGCAAGAAAAAATCATCAATATCCTTATCTACATCCGAAGCAGAATATATTGCAAAAACAACATGTTGTACACAGGTTCTATGTATGAAACAAACTATGACAGATATACAGGTTGAGTATGATGATCCCATTCCAATCTATTGTGATAATACAAGCACCAGCGGTATCTCAAATAACCCAGTGATGCACTCCAAGACGAAGCACATTCCAATCAAGTATCACTTTCTACATGAACAAGTTGCAAAGAATAACATTAGAGTTGAATATGTGGGCACAAAAGAACAAGTGGAAGACATCTTTACAAAACCGCTTCCACCGGAAGCCCTTGAGTATTTTCTCCAGAGACTCAGAGTAATTTCTACTCCAAAATGAATGCTTTTGAATACTTATCTTATATGTCTTAGATTTACACGAGGAAGCACCATAAAGAGGAAAATTCAGGTTGGGGAATCAATTTCAAGAAGAGTTCAGTCAGGGGGAGTATCCCCAAGGACAGTTCACTTGGGGGGAGAAACCCCAGATGGAAAGATACCTTTTCCATTTATTGCAAAGGGGGATATATTTATCATATGCAAAGGTAAATTATTGGAGAAAGAGAATATAGGCATGGTTTCGGGGGGAATGATGGTCACAAGGGGAGCATGAGTGAGATGACTTCAATATTGCATCAGAGTGTTTCCATCAATTCCAAAAGGGGATATTTTTGATTAATTGGGTTGATTGTCATTGATGTCAACCATTGAAGAAAGTCTGGTAGCGAACTCTGGTAGCACAAAGGTTTAGGTAATGGACCCAAGTTTGTTTCATGGATAATGGTATGAGTTTTGATATATTTTCAGGTAAGACTATTCTAGATGGATAGTGCATGTAATGCCATTTCCATTGGTATGTGGAATGTCACATAACTTCTCAGGGTTAGAGAGTTATGGCCATGTGAAGTTGGAGAACCCTCACGAGTCATCTAGAAGCCCAAAAGGTCAAAGTAGTCAAAGTGTTTGCAAAGAATAAATTATTTAAATAATAAATTGAAGTGATGAGTGTACTATAAGTCAAAGTGGATACAAAACAAATTATTTAAATAACAAAGTTAATGGAGAAATTACTAAGTGGACAAGTGGTTAGAAGTGAGTTAACCCTAAAATAAGGAAAGTGGTTTAAGAGATTTTAGAAGGTAAATGATAAAGTGAAGTGATGAGTGTACTATAAGTCAAAGTGGATAAAAAATAAATTATTTAAACAATAAAGTTAATGGATAAATTACTAATTGGACAAGTGGTTAGAAGTGGGTTAACCCTAAAATAAGGAAAGTGGGTTAAGATGGTTAAAACGTAACCCCTTGAGGAAGCTACATGAAAGTATAAATAAGAGGCAATGCTCTCTCATTTTAATCACACTTGAGAATATTGAATATCTACAAGTGACTGAGGTATCCAAAGAATATCTAAGCCAAATTTCAGAGGGAAGGTGAACTAAAGAAGGCCAAAACTCAAGGGAGGATAAATTCTTTTGATGATGCTTTCTAAGGTATGTTATTTACAGGTCATCTCACCATTTTCACAATAATTTGTTTTCTAGAATGATTTAAACCATGAAATTGGGAGGAAGTTGAGGAAACTTATCCAAGTAGTTGTGATAAACATTTCAACTTGTGGGTCGTTGTATTTTTGGAGTTACACTTCGTGGAAAATAGGGTTTGTGGTTAGTCCTGAAACTAGTCTAAAACACGTGTTTTGGGTAAAAACATCATAACTTATTCATAACAGATCCAAATTTAGTAATACCAAATGTATTGGTTAGATTATAGTTTGTAGTATTTTGTGTACCATTTTCATATCTATACAACACATATTCTTTGCAGGGCACGCTGTACAATTTCACTCTCTAGAATAAGCCAAAATTCAACAAGGTATGCCATTTTTGCTATAAATCCTTTTCTGAGAGGTTCCAAGTAGTAAAATATGGAGGAATTGCATAAAATACATTGAAGATTATTGTGTACCATTTTCATATCTTTATTCATTACAGGTACATAGTTATGATTATTGCAAGTTAGGGTTGTTGACTAATCCAAAACTAGTCATGTGAGACTAAAGTAAAATTTGATGAAAATGATATTCTCTTGTTAAGGAAGGTTTGCAGGTATGTGATCATATACACCAGGTCTGTTATAGATTCAAAAATCATATTTGGATGATGAAATTGATGAGGGATTTTGGTTGAGGTATGTTATAGATAGAGGTTGTATAACAATGAGGTTGTGGCACATGTTTTGATGTAATGGTTTATGGTATTTGGTTATGGATAGTGTGATGTATTGCTAGATAACTTTTGATGGTTATATTGGTATATGGTTGAGGTACATGTTGGGTACATGGTTGAGACAAGTATTTGATGACTTGGCACATACATGAGGTGTATAGTTGATGATGTTGGTACATCTTGATGAGTCATAGTTTATGACTCATGTTACAAGTTGGTTTGATGTATTCACCCCCCCTCTCAATAATCCAACAACCTGTTTGTAATGCACATGGAGATTCTATGAATTTCGATGAATTACTATAATATTATAATGTTGCTAAAGAAGAACATGACGAGGAAGATCCAAGGAATATACAAGTACTTGAAGCTATGGGGAATGAGCAGTAGAAAGACTAGATCTTGAATATGTTGTGTATGCACAACCACTAAAGTCACAAAAGGTAAATATTGGGACAAAGAAAATCCCAAAGGTTGCACAGATAAGCAATTATTGGAATCATGAAATTGTGGAGAATATTGCAGATTTATTGTGAAAGTATCATGATCTATTCCCAACCACATTCTCATAGATGAAGGGGATAGTTGGGGAATTAGGAGAAATGAAGATCCCTTTGAAGCCAGATGCTAAGCTAGTGAGACAAAGACCCTATAGGTTAAACCCAAAGTATAAATAGAAGGTTAAAGTAAATATAGACCAAATTTTGGAAGCTTGAATAATTGAGCCAGACCTGGAATCAGAATGGATAAGTCTAGTGGTAGTGAAAGACAAGAAAACAAGGCAAATCAAGTTTTGTGTAGACCTAAGGAAGATAAATGATGCATGTCTGCATGATCCATTTCTAACACCTTTCACAGACGAAGTGATAAAGAATGTAGGGGGTAAAGAGGCCTATTCTTTTACAGATGGCTTCTCAAGATATCACCAGATCAGGATTGCGCAAGAAGATAGACATAAGACTACCTTTGTGATAGAGTGGGAAAGTTATCAGTACATAGTGATTCCTTTTGGGTTGAAGAATGCACCTGCATTTTTTTCAAGAGTAGTTGTATATGAATTGATTAAATAGTTTGATGCATTTAATATTAGTCCTATTCCTCGTTCTTTGTATTATGACGTTGATCTATTAGAAAATGTAGCCTCTAGGCTAATTCCATTATATATAATCTTGCCTGGCACTTTTTCTATGAAATTACTCTATAGGCCTTTGATCCCTAATAACGTGACCTATTAACACATAATTGTTTTAATATTTTTTTGTAAAAATATTATTATTTGGGAAAAAATGTGGTTTTAAAAGGTCAATGTGCTCTTGGGTTTTTATACAAATTTTTTAATTTAATTTTATAAAAAATATTGGGCCTAAGGCCCAATATTGAAATCCACCAAGCACGAATTACCAAGTCACATTCCAACACAACACAGGTTTCGATCCAAGCACCAAATTCCAATGCCCAAGACCAAGCGCCAAATCAAGGAAAGATCCCACAAGGGGCGTTTCTTTTTCACAATGCGTCGAAAGGAATTGTTTACAAGAGGGTATATAAACACCAAACATATGTTTCCCCACTCCAATATGGGACAAATACCTGCAAAAGAAACAAAAAAGAATTAAATTGTGCAGATGAAAAGTGTTGAATCAAGGGTATCTAATGCCACAGTATCGACACATCTGTGAAGATCACTAGACAACAAGTTAAGTGATCTATCACCTCTAATTGATAGTTACAAGAATACAATAATTATTCATAAGTGATCCAACCAAACCATATCATTGTAAAATGTAATCACACATTATGATATTGATAAAATACATCATTGCTACAAACCTGGTCAGATGAAAGAGTATGGGACTATATAACTCCACTATAAGGGAAAGGGGGCTAAACTGAGATGGCTTAAGTCCAAGGAAATATTATAATAATAATTCCTAAAGTTCAAAGTATGGATATTTATTTATCCTAAGTTCCTAAAGGTTGGGAATGAGTCACCAAGTGGAGTCAAAGCTAATTCATAAGGTGACAAGTGTCAAGTTAAAGGAATGCAAATATATTTTGGGAACTTAGTTAATTTCCCCATTATTCCTTCATTATTCTAATTATCACTCATCTCCTGTCATATGTACCTTCTACATCTATCACCATCCATACCTATACTTAGAGCTGATTTCAATCCATAGCCTGTGGAATAAAGTTAAAGAGGCAGGTTGTCAGGCCCCTGTGTTGTTTAAGAGGTGGGTTGTCAAGCATGTGTGTTGTTGAATATGTGGGTTTTCAGGCCCGTAATCAATTCTCTCTAGGTTAGAAAATTGTTGGGAATTATTTTATGAGGTGCCAAGCTACAACTACAAGGCTCTGAGAATTCTTGTCTGGCATGTTGTTAAATCTCTAGAAGGGATGTGGGGCTACCAAAGGATTGTTTAGTAGAGAAGGGGAACGCTTCCTTGGGTGGGACATGCATGTGGGAAGTGAGAGGTTGTAGGTTGTTTGCTAGTGTTGGCACTTGATTTTGTGTATTTATGTTGTTAATGGACCTTAGTATGGCTTATGAGTCCTTCCTTGGTGGAGTTTCTAGCCTCAAATAGAGGGTGACCTGCTGCTGAGAGTTTATGAGTAGAATATTCTATGGATGGGAGGAATGTCTGAGGTCTGCACGTAGTTGGTGACTTTTTACAAAATATAAGTTCCTTTTAAGTGTTTGTTTAATTTTTCATGTTCTTAATTATCTATTTTTTGTTATGAGTTTTTATGTTGTATTCATGCATGTGAATATATATTGTTAAGAATGCATTTATGTTCATATGCATAGAATTTTTATTTAAATTAATGGTATTAGAGTTGAAAATTTTCGTGTGGCATTTCCTAGCTCCGGATTGGGGACATTTTTTTGGTTTGCTAGTAATGGGGACGCTATAATGTCGTACTAGAGTTGTAGTTGGAGAGTTTTTTGTAACGAGTATGTTACAATGTCTAATTAGAGTAATTTTTTATTGAATTGTGGTAATGATACTTAGCTAGGTGGTTGGGTACGTTACAAAAAGGCAAGGCAATGCAAGGCTAGGCAATGCAAGGAATGGCATGGCAAGGTAAGGTAATGCAAGGCATGACATGGAAAGGAAAGGCATGGCATGGAATGGACATGCAAGGAAATACAAGGCAATGTAAGGCATGGCATGCCAAGGCAAGGATGTCATGGAAAGGAAATGTGTGGTATGACATGGCAAGGGAAGGCATGGAATAGAAAAGAAAGGAAAGGCTAGACATGGCAAGGAAAGGTCTAGGTATAGGTATAGCTATAGGTCTAGGTATGGAAAGGAAAGGAAATTAAATGCAAGGAAATGCATGTCAAGGAAAGACATCGCATGGAAAGTCAAGGCAAGGCAAGTCATGGCATGGCAAGGCAAGTAAAGGAAAGGAATATAATGACATGGCAAGGTAATGCAATACATGGCATGGAAAGACAGGGAAAGGAATGTAAAGACATGGCAAGGCAAGTCAAGGCAAGGTATGACATGACAAGACAAGGAATGACATGTCATGGAAAGGAAAGGTAATGCAAGGAAAATAAATGCAAGGCATGGAATGGAATGACATGACATGGAATGGAAAGGCATGGCATGGAAATGCAAGGAAAGGAATGGCATGGCATGATAAGGCAATGCATGGTAAGGAAAGGAAATAAAAAATAAGGCAAGGAAAGCAAGGTAAGGCAATGTAACACAAGGAAATGCAAGGCATGGCATGGCATGGAAATTAATGACATGGAATGGCAAGGAAATACATGGACATACAAGGAAAGTGAAAGCTAGACATGGCAAGGCAAGGAAAGGCATGGAAAGACAAGGTTTAGGTATAGGTCTAGGTCTAGGTATGGAAAGGAAAGATAAGGAAATGCAAGGCATGGAAAGGAAATGTAAGGTATGGTAAGGAAATGAATGTCATGGAAAGGTAGGGTAAGGAATGACATGGCATGGCAAGGCAAGGAATGACATTGAATGGAAATGCAAGGCAATGCAAGGAAAAGAAATGCAATGCATGGCGTGACATGGCATGGCATGGAAATGAAGGGAATGAGATGGAAAGGAAAGGCAAGGAATGACATGACAAGGTAAGGCATGGGATGGAATGGGATGGCATGACAAGGAAAGGAATGGCATGGTATGGCATGAAAAGCAAAGCAAAGTCAAGCAAAGGAATGGCATGGAAAGGAAAGGGAAATAAAGAAAAGAAAATGCAAGACAAGGAAAGGTAAGACAAGTCAAGGAAAGAAAAGGAAAGGCAAGGCTAGGAAAGCAAGGAAAGAAAAGGCAAGGAAAGGAAAGGCTAGGAAAGAAAGGAAAGGCACACTTGCGGAGAGATGATCTACTTTCTATTTTGGGGAGTTGATCTCACACTTTGTTGTGGAATTTCCATCCACTTGGCGTCTTGCACATTCATCCATGGAGTTGGATACCTTGAAATTCAACATGTGGAGTGGTTTCCTGCATGCACATTATTGGAGGTAACATTCCATGTGGACACTTGGAATTTGAATTTGTTTGATGCCTATTTTTGGTGGCGTGTCCCCTTCATGAGCATTATTTGGTGCATACTAATACTGTTTTTAGATGAGGGATAATTTCTTTGGAGAGGATAATGTCCACATGTTGTAACATGGTCAACCATGTAATTATAATGCACCATGCTTCATTTTGGATAGAGTAATGTGAGGTTTCAACCCTCTTATTTCTATTGTGATTATGTTAGCCTACATTATTCTTATTATTGGTTTATGGAGTCTTAACTAGGATGAGCCTTTAGTATTTCGTAAAATTTAGGTAGTTTAGAACAATTAATTGTGTATGGATGTAGCACTTAACAATCTCTTCCCCCATAATAGATTCGTTAACGAGTAACGAAAGTATTTTTAATCAATTTAGAAAAATGTACTATTTTTACTTACATAGACTTCCTTAACATTTAAAATGTAATTAGTCAAATTAATTAAATTATTACAATGATTAGTGCAATAATACACTCCAAATCTATTTGAATACTCAACCAAATTGAGAAAATATTTATTTCATTTCATCAAAATTTCATAAATCTATCTAGATTTTCTGAAATAGTTGTTAGAACCTAAAATATCTTTGTATAGTCTTCTACAAACATCTCCTATAATAAGTGGATTTATTGAATATTGTAAAGGTAATTGTAGTTTCTATTAGTTAAATGTAAGTTATTGAATCTACAAACTCATCAAAATATACATTGATGTGTTAAGTGATCCTTCTATTTTTCGATGTATGAGTTTCTCCTTCCAACTATTGAAAAACAATATTCAACTTATCATACTAAGA